>JAOQGN010166482.1:0-11191 GCA_027564295.1 Himantozoum antarcticum | reverse complement strand
ACTCTACTATTACAGGTACACTCTATTATTACAGGTGCACTCTACTATTACAGGTACACCTACACAGGTACACTCTACTATTACAGGTACACTCTATTATTACAGGTGCACTCTACTATTACAGGTACACCTACACAGGTACACTCTATTACTAGTATACATGTTCAATATAATCCAGAAGAAACTAGTAGGCACTGCAGTTCTATTCTCGTAACAACGGGCATTTACGCCTCTAACCGAAACCTTCAAAAGATATGCATCAACGAATAATTATGTATTACAATATACATTTCTGTGACTACTTTCGGCAAGCTGAAATGACGAAAATGATTATTTCATCATGTCAGCTGTGTTGGGTCACCAATTTAATTTTTAATACCGTATTTATTCAATTACCTTGCCGAATCTTACGAATATAAATATGAGATAATAATAAATGCAAAATCCATTATGGCAGCAAATATTCTTACTTCTAGTCTTAATTTGTATAACTATGTCAAGGTTACACTCACAGTGATCTCTCATAACAATGGGATTCAATTCAAATATAGGCTGTGCAGGTTATGCAGGCTATATAACAATATTTAATTTCTGCTGATATCACCAAAATTTTATTTTTGAAAAAAATATTATTAATTTTTCTTTCAAAATAATCACTGGTTTTGGGCCGGTTAAGTCATAAGGCATCATTTCACGCTTGCCAAAATCACTCTTAATAGCAACAAATTACATAATATATTTATATATGAATATTACGTAATACATTTCAGTAAATTATACTACAATACGAATTAATAAATTCAATGTTCCACATAATTAGAACATATAATATTACTTTATAGCATCTCAATTTTTTTAAATTTCTTTGTTCTCTTTCAAGGGTGGGTAAGGTTGAAGAGATTAGTGCCTTACTGGGTATGGTATTTATTATTACACGTCTGTATATTTATGATGTCGGTGAAGGAGCGGGAGAACTTTGTTCAGCACCATTGGATTTAGTTATCTAATCGTATCAAACTCAGAATTATGCCAGTAACTCACCCTCTGAAAGCATCCAAAGACTTCAATCTGGTTGACTTTTTCACTTCCCGCTGATTTTCAGCTGGAGTAGTGTTTGTCGACCCTAGATCCTAGAAATTATATGCAGATTATAAAAACGTTATATAAAATGAGAGGATGAGAAGTATAATGCACTATTAGTAGCAGAATAACTGAATGTTGTACTTGGCCAGTTAATTTGTGAAGTAGATGGACAGATGGTGCCACCTTTACCATCAGCACAATTCTACAATTTTTACTTGCCGGACACTAAAATTTCATTCTTGTACCAGTGCTTACTATCAATTATAATTGACAGCTAAACATCTTAAATCATTTATACAGGTATGCTGAGAAATGTGACAATAATAATACCAAAATTATAAGTATTTGTTGTAAGCATTTATGTTCAACAAATCAGAGAACATTTTTTTCAAATCTGAAGAATCAATTTCCTGCCACACATTACAAGCATTCACAATCTCTCAAACTATCCACTAGCCATGAATTCATTTAAACTAGAGTAGCAATTGTTGATTGCGAAACAGCTGCTATATTTATTTTTCTAATGCAACTCTACTAACCAAGTTTATTTCCAATGTCTTCAATTCAAACCTTACCTGCAATGTCGATAAAATCAAAGCTAGTATCATGAGTTTACAATTCCAAACATAATGATAACTTGGGTACAGTACATGTTCCAGCTGGTGATAGATGATCAACAATTATGTGACAACACACAAATATTAACAGGCAGCAGGCTATATTGTGATATAAAAATATCTAATAAAGTTGGAGGCTAAAGTTAGAATCATCAGCTATCAGCAGATAATTTAACTTTTACTGTTAAGATTGGCGCTAGAGCTGTTATGTGACAGAATGAAGGAACATTTATGTGACTGATTGCAAGCGATTAACAACACTCACCGACTGAACAAGGGATTCATTCTGTGATGACTCAGCAAATTTGCAACGTCTATATCCAAAGCAGAAAACAGAAATATGTATGTACATGCATTCTTATTAAAATGTTCACTAGTGATATTTCCATTGCTATTGCACTGTATCATACTACATTCACAACTTAATATTTTTTCTATACGCAAAGTAAATAAATGCTAAATCTTACTTGTATACTTGTCTGATTAGAATCCACAGTAATGCCAGTCCAGTGAAGCATACGAACATGTATAGTATCGCTGCAATATTAATATAAACCCATTTTCCAATAATATCATGTCCATTTTCCAATAATATCGTGTAGGCCAACAGTCCAACACAATTTACAACCAGTAGCCTGCAGCACGAGGATCATCAATGTATACAGCAAAAAGTATAATGGGTGACAGAGTGGCTCAGTGATTAGATTCTCCTTTATGGCCCACAAGGTCCAGGGTTCGAATCCCCACAGGTACACCCTGTTTTGCTACGCTGAGCTCTTCATTTCACACCTACTTTCTGCTGCTCATACCAGCGGCAAGCTTAAGAGGCGTGTTTAATAGGGAGCAAACGCATATCAGTAACACACAAAACAAAAAAGAACAAATAAAAAACTAACATACAGTCTACAAGCACAAGCTAATGCTCTCTTGTACTGAACACTACTGAGCAATACGTTGTTGAGAATTTTGTCTTTTCACTGCATTTTATGTTTCGCGGAGTTATTCTCCCGCAAAAGTAATAATGCATTAAATACTTTAGAACCGTTAAAGTCACATTGCTTGGTCAGTGCTTGGTTTCTCCTGTTTTATTCACTAAGATTCCAGAAACATCAGTACAACATCCATGAAAAAGGCAATTGCAGATCATCGCAAATTTTGAAGTGAGCAGAAATCTTAACGCCTGAATTTCAATTATTTTGTGGTCTCACAGGCATTATGTCTACCAGCCCATATGGTCTCTACAGATCATTGATAAATTGCAGGTGGGCAAACGGGTAACCTTAAATTTTATTAGTTTTTCAAGACACTTATATATTCGCGATTATCTCCCCATCGCGAAAATCTAATTTCAGGGAACACCTTAAGTGATCTAGGGTAGCTTGTGCTTGCCAGATTACTACCAGTATGCGTATATTTATATGTTCACCCAAAAATATACTCAATCTCATAATATATCTTTCCATGCATACAAATTTATCTGGTAATCAGATTTCATAAATTGGAATGCAAGGGGGTACAAAAGTTTAATAATAATAAATAGGAATTCGCTTATATACCTCTGCTTCATGCACCTGTCAGACAGCTTATAAGCTGTGGAATTAATCTAATTACCACCTGGTCACTGCCATAAGCTCACTTTGATGATCTTAGGCTTTTCAACTTCAAATAAGTATTTACATATAAAATGACCTCTCCTTACAAAATTTTACTTCAATGGTTTTCAGCCAGTGATTGACTAAGCAACTACCGATAATTACCCCCCTCTACACCATTGCATAGGACTTACGTAGATAACTGTCCACCCCTTCAGTAACAGTTGTAAAAAGGCAGGACACAATGCCTTTATCGCCAATAGCACTTCTTACTATCAGCTGGTAGAATGCATCCTCCATAACAGAAATCTCATTCCTAGAGAAAAGACAGCAATTTACATTCACAGTATGATCCTTTACAAATTATACAAAGTGCTTCCATTAAAGCTCAGAAGTTCGAAGTCCGGGATATTTCTCAGAGTACCGCAGCTATCATAGACTTACAACTATATACTCAATAAGTCTACAATTTATAATTAGTGTATTGTAATGGATGTTGCCAGCACCTCTCATTCCAGTCCCAGGCCAGATGTCTAGGCTCTGGAAGGTCTACTTCAGTATATAAGCCTCATCACATTTCTAGAAGAGGACAGATAACTCTCCTGCTACTCTCCTGCTATCCAGAGTAATTATAAAGCTGTTCTCCTGGGCTTACTGATGTGGACAGACAACTTATATTATGAACTCTGCTCTACAAAAGCCGCTCCATATTCTGGGACTCATGCTATGAACAATTATATAATAATTATGGCACACTGCAATTGTGGACAATTACCTACTTAATATATTTGCATAGCTGATTGACATAGCTTCATTATACTATTCATTAGTACTGTGCCAGAACAGATTTTGTTCAAAACGGAACACAATAATGTTCCCCAGAACGGAACAGTTTCATAACACTCACACTTTTAGATCATTATTTATAGATCATGATGATGATATCGAGGTAAATTATGGCAACTAGTTCATGGAAAAGTAATATATATACCAAATGAATCAAACTTTGCTTTTGTAATTTTGTTGTATAATTATATTTATTATAGAACATGACACATATTATTTATAATTGCTACATAAATAATAATTTTTATAAAATATTCGCTACAGTGTTCTTTGGGTATAGTCAACACATTTCTTGTTCCTCGGAACACGATTGACGGACGGAACACGTAACATTCCTAGTTCCGGCACAGCGCTAGGTCTACTTTTCATGAACATTGCTGGATTGTCCTAAATTACTCTGCTACATCAAGCTACCATGCTATCTAGCTGTGAATGTATAATTCCATAGATTCAGTATTCAGTTCTAGCATTCCTGTTGAAGTGAACAGATGTTATGTCAATCACTGCTACTTGTTCATCTGTTTTTACTTATTACTGTATACCTCCAAGGGCAATAAACTTAACACCAGAGAAGTTTTGTTGTTGTCTCTCCCTTATTGCTACAATAATAGTCCATTATTGCTACAATATCAGATACGCTACAAACAGTTGGTGAATGCACTTCTTCAGCTGCTAACAATACAGAGCAGCCACAGGAGTGTCCATTTCAATATTATATACAGTGTATAAATGCTGCATGCAATATAGCGTAATTGTGATACATCTTTGATATTTTTTATCAAAATTTAATGTTTGAAAGTAGCGCATTTTCCTATTTTCAATTTTTACATGACTTTTAACTTGTGATTATCTAGGAATATTGCTATTTTTGATGATACAATTATATGAACCTTGTTTTTTGCTAATATGAGTAGAGTATGAGTAAAGGAATATATAAACTACAGTATATGAACCCGTGAAGTAGAAGTAAACTCAATATCTAACAGAGCTTTACTACACAGTACTCACTTTGTATTTAAAATTTGTAATTATCGAAAAATTTAAATTAAAGTATTAAATGAAAAGTGACATTAATTATGTGATTATATTCATAAGATATTTGGGTAGCATTTGACATTGACACTCTTGACACTCTGAGCTCTGGCTATTGTAATGTTGAGTTGGATATATTACTCTTTGACACTCTAGATCAGGGGTGCCCAATTGTAACAGCAAAGGATCCTCACATAAAAATGTATAAAATTAGGGGTCCTAGCACACAACTTTGACGACTAGTTGCTGCTAGTATTTTCAATTTTCAAAACTGAATTTTGGTGTTTTGAATAATTTCAACGCATTTACACAATTGAATTCCGTGTATATTTACATGTACTATAATGTAGAAACTACAACAGAGATTTATAATTTATGATATAGAATACTGTGTAAAGTGTATAATGCATATCTAATAATTAGGCCAATAATGTATATGTCTATTATTCATACATTTAGCAAATTCCTTTGAGGATCCCAGGGTCCTCAAGAAATGGGCTATGGTCCTGAAAAGGACCTAGGTCCGCCATTTGGGCATCCCTGCTCTAGATTATATGCTGTCATCTCACCATCTCATCCATTATCTGACACAGTCCAGTATAGCTTGTTAAAAAATCAAAGATGTTAAAAAATCAAAGATATTTCAAATCAAAGGTAATCAATGGTGTACTTAATACCGCAAACATTTTTCTTGTCTTCTCTTCTCTCATTTGAGTGTGGGGGATGAGGCCATCAAGTTGCTTATCATGTCCTTCAAATATCTCAGCAATGCCTCTACTCCTAAGTTCAATCTCTCTATTTGGATCATCAGTGCATCGATTTTTTAAATCTTCATTGAAATATTCTACTTCCTTAGAATATGCATGGTAATAGCGGCGTGCTTCCTGGTATTCTATATTCAGCATCTACCAAACTCCAATCTTGAAATCGAAATCTGATGTCATTCTGATCACTCTGGTATTTGCTGATGTACAACTGGCTGTGATATAATAGATGGTAGAGCCACTGCCCCCGGCACAAAGGGTGTCAGGGTGGTGCAGTTGATAGCGGCTAAAACTTTTAACCCTTTTGTTGGAGGTTCGAGTCCCAACATTGTGGTAAAAAGCCTTCAGCAAGCTTCTAACCTGTATTTACTGGGTCTGTTCGGATCAGGACTTACAGCACTGGAGGCCCCATGTGTTGCAACAATACCGCAAGCACATAAAAGACTCACCTCTGTCCTAATGGAAATATGGATGTGAAAAAGCTGTCACTGGCTCATTCAGCTCCGCACGCGTTGCCCTGTGCATCTCTCTGGGCTAAGTTGGCCGTGTCCAAAGTGGGAGTATACTGAGGTCTTGGTTACCTCTGCCACTCTCAAAGAATTATACCTAAGCAGCATCACATGTGATGCAGTCATCGTCTATCTAGATAGACAGCAATATTATTATTATTATTATTATTAGACTCACTGCCCCATTTATATACGGAGGAGACCTATAGCATTAAGATCATCATAATTATTATTATTATAAAACAATGTAGAATAAGATTAAAACTAATGGCTAAAAGAACAACAGAATGAAAACAATAATAGAAAACAACAGCTTAAATTGGAAACATTGATTATCTGTACTGTAATGTGGAATATGAATATATTTAAATATTACAAATTGTTAATCTTTCAAATTTTGTCAGGTCTGGAAACCTGACAGGTTTGTCAGGAAATCTAGTAATATTATGGTAGATTATAATAGCACACTTCCATAAAATAAATTTTATATCATGTATTTTTCATTCGATGCATGTCAGATCAAAGAAAGCAGAAATTTGCAGAATTTACCCTTTTACCGATAAATTTATATCGCATTGGTGAAATTTTACTCACCCACCTACAATTGATGAAGAGGATTGTAGGTGGGTGAGTAAAATCTCGTGTTCCTCGTCTGATAATTTGTTTGGTAGTGACTGACTTGGTATATATAATAGCTTTCATGCTATAACAGCTCGATTTAATGGTAAAATCTTGAATAGTTATGATAGCTTGGGCAAGTATAATAACTACTACAATAGCTTTCACGAAAATCAGACCACATAATTAACCCAAAATGCGACGTGACATCAGAGGGCGCTGCGGGCTTGCTTTCGAATATTTCCCAAAATAAACCAAGAGTAGGCCTAAACAACTCTCTATTTTATTCATAACAATACAAAATCGATTAGTCATATTGCAAAAAACAAAATAAGTTTTCGAAAGTGTTTAAAATTTTTATTTTCAGAATATTATATTATTCTATATATTATATCAGTATTATTTTTGGCAATTTTTGTCTTGAGATTTGCAATGCTGCTATACAAGTAGAGCAACATTCCATAAATTTTACAATCTCCAAAATCGTTGACATCACAATGAGTAAATAGGAAGAAATAGCTGGCATGTCATCTACACTGCCAACGCTGGTTATTACATGAAGTGAATTTGGGCAAAAGTTATTGGCACATACTTCGAGTGTGCTCAAATACAAACATTTGACACTAAGGGTAAGTCTGAAGGTAAGTAGGGTAAGCCTAATACTGAGGGTAAGTCCAGATTATGATTGCAACTTGATGCATTGTACCACTCTGTCCAATACACCCTGTCCATTATTTATAGCAAAATTGTTTAGCTCAGCGCAATTATATTACCATAATTATAGAAGATTATAGAATACTTCTTTATATTAAGCCTACTACTGTATATAAGTATTATAATTTTAATTTAATTATTTATAGATTATTTTTAATAATCTTATATCTTTTTCTCAATTTTTCCCCATTTTATTTTTTATATCTAAATCATTTCTCCCTCAGTTGAGTCATTTCTAAGCACTTTCTCTCTCACTTTTCTAAACACACCCATCCAAAAGTCCAATGTCCCTCATCGAAGCTGAAATTACTTAGCAGGCATGATTAGGCCATTCCAAATTAATTCCTTGATCTTGGTTACCTACCTCGTCCTTATTTTTGGGCTAAATAAAATAAAATACCTCATCCCTCCCTATAAAAGATACCTTTATAAATTAAAAAATGGCCTCCCTCATCCTGAATTTTTGTAGAAAAACAAGAAATATTCACATTATTCACAAAATTAGGCTAAATTTACCAAAAATATGGGATAACTTATAAAATAAAATACGTGCCAGCCTCGTCATAATTTTTACAATGTCGCCATCTAGATCAACGAATTAATGTGGTATGACCTTACCAGTACCATACTAATTTACTATACTATATTAATTATTATTATTCAAATGAACATTACTATACTATAATTGTATTATTATTATTATTAAATATATAAATTGAACCTAAAATTCATGTTGTACTTACCCTTTGCAATGTCCTATACTTCCATCTTTCACAAATCCTTATTATATCTATTTTTCTCCAAATGTGTGTACTGGCCTCTGGTGATTTCTTCTACTAGCAACACAACCACTTCTTGCCCAAACTGCACTGTTCCAACATGCTGTCTTTTGCCGCCACACTGACCTTAGTGATGCCTCATTGGATATTCTACCATGCAGTACTCTTCAATTGAGCAGACGATTGGTTGACTTCTGCAAGAATTTAAGTCCAGCCCACTTTTTATTATAAGCACATGAACTTTGCACTTTATCTTTATCCCATGGATTGTATTGTTTTGCTTCTGTAATTTGTTACTGCATTATTATTAGAGCCATGGGGTGCACAACTCCTTGTTATTGTCCTAACCTACATTATTATATTTTACTGCTTGTATTCATACAAGCTACCTGGCCCCAAAGGGGAGGAGGTGGAGATGGCCAGCCTCCTCCACCCCTCCACTCCTTTGCCTAGCCCTACCTATTCACATCGCATACCTGTACTGTATTCATATGCCTGGATTCACATGTTGGTGATGTGACTAGTGGTAACCGGTGAGCTCACCGTCAACCCCCCTCCCCCGTCACCACCAGTCCCAGGCCACCAGTCCCAGGCCACCAGTGTGTGGCTCAGGACACACCAGTCACCAGTGGTGCGGTGCAAAAATATATTGGCTAGAATATGGACCATTTAATTTTAATTTGATGGCAGATTTTGAGTATTTAATACCATACATGTCAAGTTATGTTTTTCAAATTGAGGGGCATTTGTAATTTGGGTGGGGGGTGTCCAATTTGGGTGGGGTGGGGGCAATCAAATTGAGTTGAACATGAGGGATTGTCCCTGGAGATTAGGGATACTGACAGGTATGTTTGATACGATAAAAAATGTATACTGTATTATATTATCATAAAATAAATTTTAGCCTAGGTAGCCCTACACCAACCGATGGTAGGTAACCCTACACCAACCGATGGTAGGTATCCCTACACCAACCGATGGTAGGTAGCCCTATACCAACCGATGGTAGGTAGCCCTACACCAACCGATGGTAGGTAGCACTACACCAACCGATGGTAGGTAGCCCTACACCAACCGATGGTAGGTAGCCCTACAGCAACCGATGAACCAAAACTTTATAACATTGACACTTTTATAATGGTATATTAGCAGTGGAAGATAGGCAGCACATATTACCTGCTTGCTTTTTTCATTGCATTGGGTGGAAAGAGGAAATTAATATCTTATTCTAATGCAAGTGCAACTTTTGTTAATAGTCACATTTCCCACTGCCAACCAGGGACGTTGCCTTGGGCCCCCCCCCCCCCCCCCTTAAATCCGCCGCTGCTGCTAACTTTACTGACCTGCTACAACTATGTATATGACTTGGGTGGTGTTTGCACCTTCTTTGCACTTTACTACCATTTTGAAAAGTCTATAATGAAAGACTATAACAGCATCGTCATTGCTGTATTTAAATATTTTAACTCACTTTCACAGGCTTCTACTCTTTTGCTTGAACTGGTCACTAATTTATAGTTATTGCTAGATGTATGTATCTGCAATATATTTATAGTGGTTGACTGTTTGGTCCAATGCTTGGGCCAGAAACTCTAGCTTCTTTTGTGACTATAATCTTAAACCGATGTAACTGTGGTGTTGATTTTAATATTTTTCTCTGGAGGTGCTTGCATTTCGATTTTAATTTCAAAATTAAATTAAGCAGTGTATATATACACAATAATTTTGCAATGCAACATAATTTATTGCAAATTACATTTTTTTCCTCTGAATCTTATGCCTCGCGTAGCTGAGAATGTCGAGTTTAGGTTTATTCAATTATAAGGTTATCAATGTGTCCATCGTTTTGCTCAGTTAAAAATTTCAATGAAACTGTATGATAGGATGTTCCTTTCCTTGACGTAGGCTAAGCAAATGAACCAGAAGGCTGCAGTAAAGTCCGAGTATGATGACACATTTAAGATACCGTCAGTAGAGTACGGGGAAACAATGGAGGAGCAAGCCTTGCGCAAAGAACAAGAGAAATCTAGAAATGAAATGAAGAATAGACAGCGAGACAAGCTGCAGACGGTACAACAGGAAACTGATCAAGAGAGCAAGGATTTGGAGAAGAATTCTAAAAGCCAGTTTGAGCAGAACCTGGAGCAGGCAATGAGAGAGAAGAAGAGCCGGCAAGCTGCTGAGATTGCAGCCAGACCAGATCTTACTAAGGAACAGATGGATGCTGTAAGTTAGCAGTGTCCATGAACTCAATGTAATCTATTCTGTGGCTATTTATTAGAAATTGCTGCTGGCTGTTGTAGAAAGAGATCAACGTCAGCTTATGTAATGCGTTGTCTCACAGGATTCCATAGTTTGTTCCATCAAAATATATACCATTGATATGCTCAACATTCCAGGTCTCTGTGGCAACCATTTGTCCATAACCAGCCATAACCATGTCCTAGTCAAACTTTTCTACATCTCAATTGAAAAAAACACATTTTGTGTCTCTTTTGAAAGAGGCGGTCGATATACGTGTAATAATCATTCGAAAATGAAAGCAACCAGTTATTGATGGATACTGTGGTATTGATGAATACTGTGGTATTGATGAATACTGTGGTATTGATGAATACTGTGGTATTGATGAATACT
>JAOQGN010166481.1:0-17900 GCA_027564295.1 Himantozoum antarcticum | reverse complement strand
AGACCTTCTTTCTAGAGAGCATAACTCTTAAACAAAGGCATGCAGAAAGCTGAAACTTGCAGAATGCAGAGAAAACATATGAAGCTTTATAATATCAAAAGTTTTATTAGTGTGGAAGGTGTCCTTTAAGCTTGTAATTAGTGCAATAGAAGTAGTGGTACTGACAGTGCTGTGACATGTTTATGATCTGAATATGTATGGCATCACGAGCAAATATATAATAGCGAAGTGACAGAAGTCTAAATCCATTGTTAAAATTGTACCAATTCAGTTGAAGTTAAATACACCGAGCATCTTGCTTGGCGATCATATGAGTGCGTCTAATCAATAGAGATCAGTTTCAGCACGGAATTATCAGCCTCGCCATCAGTGGGCCACATCAGGTCATATTACACCAGGTTGTCCACAATTTACAACTGCTTTCGCCAAGGTGTTTGTTGTACCTTTGTCCAATGGGATTGCAATGAGAGAGTGGAACTCCCAATGGCAGTTGCACTCTCTCAAAGCACCGATAGCCGTGGATGAACTTAGCCATTTTCATCAACGCAAAAGCACTTTGCTGGATATTGAATCTGATGCCATCTGCCTGTGAATGGAGTCATACATCATACAAATATGTGTGATATGTGATTAGGTAATGGCACAGCTGATAACTCCACGCTGAAACATTTCAATATTGCCACATGAAATTGGTACAACCATACAAAATGTGTACTCTCTTTGCATTAAGATACATTCATTTCTCAAACTCCATCCTGTTTAATCCTGTCTTTCTTGATAATTATGAGCAACAGAGAAAGGAGCTGTGCAGCTCCTTTCTCTGTTGGTCATAGGCATGTAACGATTATGAAATTTTGCTTCGATTCGATTTTCGATTATTTTGCAAAGATAGTTGTCGATTTCGAATATTTCTAATCGATTTTTACTAAACAATGTGGTAGCACCATTTCAGTTAGCTTGTGATACTCAAAACGTATCTTGACTGTTGAGGAAGCAGACAATAAGATGCAGTAGATGCATATATTAAATAACAAACATATAGGTTGACCAACTTACAAGCCTAATCTGATTCTGAATACTACCTGTGAGTGTGAATTTCTTTGCTACTATTCTAATTTGTCAGCCTGGCTGCTGTATACAAGACTTGTGTATGCTGTGTGGATCAATGTGGCTGCTGTATACAAGACTTGTGTATGCTGTGTGGATCAATGTGATTACTTGCTGAGTACATAATTCTATATTTCTGAAGTATTGGGAGAGGCGTGTCAATGTCCTTGACTTATTGGCAATTAGTAGGCCTTACAGCGCTCTGTAAACTACGCACGCTGCCATGTTGTTTTGATCTCTAAATAGTAACACAACAAGCAGCAAGAGTAATTACTGGTGATGTTGATATTTATTTGGCAATAATATGGCATGTAAATTAGAATAACTTTATCTAATAGTAGTTATAGTTAGTAATTTGATAGTAAACAATGCAATTTTCTGACAGTTAATATTCGTTTGTGTAACTAGCTATTCGGCATTCGAGAGTAATTACATTATTCGAACGAGTCGAGAGGTGTTGTGCCATCGAAGCTGACTGCGAATGTTGTGATAAGATATTACATTCTTCGTTGCAAATGAGAATTTTTCAAATTTTTGTGTCTTGGATATAGTGATGATATCATGAGTACTTGGTGATTGGAAATAGCCGATGTCTTTGTAAGATTGTTATATCAATAATAAATGTATCAATTTAAAATTCCATTGGAGATAGTTATAGTGATTTAAACTTATTGGCATCTGCGATAATGAGTTAAAATCCTTTCTTAGCTGAAAATTTTGACATTGGTCAGTGGGCCACTTATTATGGGCTAGTGGGCCACTATTGGCCCGCGGGCCACACGTTGCCCACCACTGCTCTAAAGCATAAGCCACACACACACCTAATATTAGTTACAAATCTTGAAACGTAACTAATATATAGTTCCATTGAGGGAGCCACACACACCTGTGTTCTGACAACTAACCTAAACCTAACCTAATCTGATTAGCCAATCAGATGGTGTCATGCACGGTGATGCCAAGTGATTGGCATGACGTCACATCATATTGTCACCAGTGTGTCACATTACATTATCAGTTTAATTTTCTGACCAATGAGAACCGTTACCTGGACCTATTACCTGGCCAAGTCAGATCAACGAAACTTTAAGATTTGAGTCGACTAATATTAGTTTCGATTTGAATTTCAAAATATTTGTTACAGGTTAGTTCAAATATTAGGTGTGTGGCCTATACTCTCAAATTATGGCATTGGCTAGACTATGAAATAAAAAGAAGAATCGGGAGCAGAATTTTCCCAAAATTCTAGAAGCTATCGGATTAAATATGAATAAATTTTAGGATCTTTTAGTGATAGGCAAATTCAACGTCTTTCAATAAACTGATTTACTAGCCTATGTCCATAGACTAACTATATATTACCATATATCCATATGTTAATAATTAATATACATGTATAGTAATATATTCATATATAGTAATATATAGTAATATATATAGATATATGTTACCATATTATATCCATATGTCCTTAGACTTACTATATATTACTATAATTACATTTCTGGTAATATTTTTATGCATGTTAATTGTCCGCTATTTTGCATTGTTTTAGCATCACAGATTCCCGGCTTGCAAGGTATAACAAGTCTCAATCAACTGCATACACAAGTATTCTCTAAACTAAACAAGAAACTAGATCCTCCCGAGCAGATTGTGGTAAGCTATAAAGATACACTGTATGTCCAGCATGTGGAGCATGTGGAGGGTGTACATAGGCCAGTTGTCTGTATGTCCAGCATGTGGAGGGTGTACATAGGCCAGTTGTGTGTATGTCCAGCATGTGGAGCATGTGGAGGGTGTACATAGGCCAGTTGTCTGTATGTCCAGCATGTGGAGTGTGTACATAGGCCAGTTGTCTGTATGTCCAGCATGTGGAGTGTGTACATAGGCCAGTTGTGTACAGTATGTAACCCTATTTAGGCCAATGTTATTTTACCTATAACATATTATTGCCTATTATAATTATTCTCTCTACCAACGGCGCAGTGGCATATTGAGTAGGAGTTGTCTTTCCTTGATGTATAAGCATTCTACAGAAGGAAAACAACTTCAAGATATAATCTATCTTATCTTTGAAAGTTGTGTTTGTGGATAGCTGAACACCTTGTTTTGACCTAGGGCGCTCGTTACCATTGGAGTTCTCCACTGGCCCCAGCATTGTGCTAGTTCTTTTGTTTGTTCATAATTATGTTCCTGCCAGAGGTTATAATATCATATAAGATCCTCAGAGGTCGAGTGAATGTATACAGCGTCTATCATAACTCTCATCGAGCACGATCTAACACATTATTGATATTGATTGACAAGACGTTTTCAGAAATATTTCATAGAAATGGAGTTCCACATATTATTGACAAGTAGGTTTGTTATTGTTCTACTTGTTAAATTCATGGGTTTGATGATACTATATTGCAGTATGCGTGTCCAGCTGTTAAGTTTGACCGAAATGGATACAAACATCGGGACCGACTTTTCATGTTGGCTGACAATGCCATCTACCTTGTGGCAGACAAGAAGGAGATTAAAGATATCATTTTATTTGATGTGCTCAAAGGTACGCAGTATTGTGTGTAGTACAGTGTATAAATGATTATATCTCGTACCTTGGTCCTCAATAGTCCAAGGACTCTGCAACTAGTGTACGTCATAGAAAGGATATGAATAACTGGACAATTCCAAATGTGGTTGACATGGAGTCCTGATATATATTATAAGTAATAATTTGTTGCAGCTAACATGTATATTAGATAGTGCTGTTATGTTGTACATCTTGATTAATTGCATATTATGGAGTAATATTATATGCGCATAGGTGGACATTGGTCAGTTGCATGTAGTCGGACACATTACATCAATGCCTGCAACTATTTGTTTTATCAACATAATGGTAAGCAATGCTTATCAGTAACAACAATAGTACCATACGTTCAATTTATAAATTATCTGCGCTGTGTAAATAACACCAGGAATAGGCCTATTGTTTGGATATTGTATAATGTACATGCATATCTATAACAGCAGTAATATTCCCTGCATATTGTATAGATGTATATCCATCTCACAAGTAGTGTGCGGAGGGCTACTTATACTGGTTATATACTATTTATGCAGGTATATCTGTTAGTCCATTCAGTGATGACATACTAGTCCTGCACCTGAACACCACAGATAATGGAGTAAAAGGGGACGTCATACTACAGACCAGCAATGTATATGAAACTTGTACTAAAATAGCCATGCAATCTCACAATCCTGGGCTTATCAATGTCATCAGTGAGGGAATGTAAGTAACCAATCATATTGATGTTCTATTTGTAAGTAAACAATCTTAAAATCTGTTAGTTTTCTCGCAAATGACAAATTTTTATGGCCCCGTCAACGGTCCCAGCTTTACTTTTTGTAGGAGGGGAGGGGCACCTCAACTCCAAACCATTTTCTGCTGAACGCTAAGCAGGAAATACATAGGTAGGTACCACTTTTTAGATCTTAGTAGGTCTAAAAACAGACCTAGTAGGTCTTGAACAAAGATTGAACCCAGGTCTCGTGCCTCACAGGTGAGCATTCTATCATTAGATCCTGGAGTTTTTGGAAAATTCTGTCCCAAATTTTTGGCCTTTTCTACAGTCTAGCTGATACCATAATTTGAGATGGATTTAAACTGTCCAATTAAAGATTATGTCTTTAAAAAGATATAAATATTTGTAGAGCGTATTGGTCCAAAATTGAACCAAACATTTTTATAAAATGGACAGCTCCAGGGTGCTCACGAGCGTTAGAGGATTTGGTCAAATTATCGATCTGGTAATGCAGCAGTGAGCATTCCCTCATAACATTTCTGCTGGTAAAATGCAAACTATTTGACTACCTGGAAGTTGTCTCCTGGTTGTCTTAAATTTAACATGTGCTTACTTTTTACCAGTGCCACCGACAGTTAGGCACTGGTGGCCCCAGTGTCACTGTACACGTACATCATTGGATTAAGTATAAAGTTATTGACCTATTTAACCTATGATGAGTGGTGCCTCATTAGCATAGTGCCTCCTTTATTAGCGCAAAAATATGGTGCACTTGTCTGGCCTTATTTGCTCTATAATAGACTAGCCCCGATCACCTTTTGCATTCGTATGCAGAGACTAGAAGATTTAGTGTAGTACATGTATTTGTTATACATGTATTGTTATTATTATATGAAACTCGTCTTCGATGTTGCATTTAATACTTACTTTTGCCGTGTAATAATGAGGAGGTTATAAACTATTTTGTAGTATCAAGCATGCCTTGAAGACAGGTAAAGAAGGAATGATTGAATTTTCAACAGGTCCAGTAGCTAAAACTGTCAAGGGAAAGAATGGCAACTTGTGTGTTATCTCGTCAGCTTGACATTTGCCCTCTCTGGACGCACATTAGTAAGACTACAACAAAACGACACATACATAATACTGTGCAATGGCATTTACTCTGTACTCTAACTATGTGTAACTATTGTCTACCCCTTTTATAAAGTTTTTAAACCAACATGGCATCAATTCTGGGGATTTGAAACTGCCTAAACTGGCATGGTGGGTGAATGGGGTGGTATCTCTTTCTCTTACTACACGCACCATTCAAGAGATATGTATAGGAACTATCCCTAACCACCACTTGATTGACAAATTTATGTTAACTTTAAACTGGAATTATTCTGATGCATTGAAATAATATAGAAGGCATTTAGTCTGTAGGACATTTGATAATATTATTTTTGCATATTATGAAATTGCTAGTTGTCGTCTCCTGTTATAATCATTAGCGACTATTGCAAGTTCACCAGTGTGCATTAGTTACATTCCTCATAAGTTATAGAATTTAACAATTTATTTTAGAAAGCTATTGCTATCAATCCGGCTGATATATTGTGATACATGCTAGGCTTTGCATACTTACTATCAATACTAAATCCCATATAATAGCCTGGGTCTTCCAGTCTTCAAGCAAAATGGGTTGGGAGTGGAATGCGTGTACCCATCCCACATATTTGTTAGAAGGCACAGGACTCTGGCTAGTCATAAATAACTGCCATATAGGCTCTAATAATATATTTTTATACTTTCTTCTCCAAGTATGACTGTGATTAGAGCAAACATGTTGTAGATTGTTGTATTGTATGCAGGAAGTGGCTACCACATATAATCTCTATTTTCTATTATAGTATGCAAATCTAGCCCCAGTATGTCACAATGTGAATATTATCCCACAATGGAACTTGCACCATCAGCTCTTTTATGTTTCCTTCTAATCCTTCTAATCCACTTGTCCATGGTATGGAAATTACTGTTGTATTATATTTTACATCTATGTTTCATTAGTATGACGCTAATATTATTAATAGTATTATTATTAATATTATTTATATTAATATTAATATTAATTATTAGTATTTTATTAATAATAACTACATTTTACTAAAGACAACATCTTTTCTATTTGTTACATCCAGTGATGGTCGAAAAGCAACAAATTGTGATGCCAATGCAGACCAGCTGTAGCTGGTTCCCATTAGTACTGTCTGCCCATTGACACCTTACACAGGTCTGGATAGATCTTACTGTACAGTGTAGACTGATATATCCGTCCAGTACTTACAGTGTAGACCGATATCTTCATCTATTGTCGTAGAGTGGAAACTAATTGCTCCGTCCTGATATCTGGTGTATAGACAGACTGGTAGATTAGTTTAATTTTCTCTTGTCTTTCTCTCTACATATTCTATACAGCTTAATTTGGCACCAGTTCAAATTTATAAAAATTCACCCACGTTTACGCTTAAGAAAATAATGAGTGCGATGTTTCCTGTTGATTAGATTCATCAAATTGAACAGGAGCCGAGTCGTCACTCACAACGAATTCTACCGGAGTAGTTATTTGATCTGCTTCTACTTCTACTACCGAGTCGACACATGACTCAAAACTGTAGGGTATATTGTTCAGTATAACATGACTGACCTCATTCTGCGCTATAGTTATCGGATCAGGGACTGTGTCCTTTTCCGAAGGAATGAGTATTGATGTCGATTGGTTAGACTCGACACAACCAGATTGGTTAGCATCAACGTATGCTGATTGGTTGGTGTCGATGAATGATGGCTGGTTGGAATCAACGTATGATGTTTGGTCGACAGCTATCCCCGTACTAGCGACTGCATATGGGTCGGTACTAGCGGTAAAGACCGTTTTCTTTATTAACATTATAGAACTCGTATCACCCTCCTTCTCCAGTTGTCCTTGAGTGGCCAGATCAAAGCTCTCATCAGCAAGTATAATGCTCCTTAGGTTAGTTGTTGCTGTCTCACTACAATGTTATCAAATTTGTTATTTTAATGTCAAACAACTATTGCACAGCCATAAAAACAAAAATCGTGATAATCTTTGCAACCAATTCATAAGATGGAAATCATTGATATCATGTTGACCAGACTTTTAAGTACTTTGCTGTCTGCTTCTGTGTCAATATACTATGGTATATAAATGGCTGACCGGTTGATGCCAGGTTAGGGATGACAATATTGCCAATGTGACTTATAGGTCACTAGGGCACAGGGGGCAGCGTTATCACTACAACTACATAGTACAGACTCCTACTACTACTACTACTACTACAGTCAAACCTAAGGGGACTGAAATTTTTTCCAACTTCAGACTTGGAAAAAATTGTATAATAGCATTAACATAATTGAATTAAAATTAATTAAACATATCGTCCCAATTTGCATTTTAACTCATTTTCAATTAATGTGCTCTGCATACTTGCACCTGCTTTCCGTATTACGCCATAGCCTAATATTTACAAGACCTCACTCCGGAAGTTATATGCAACATCCTTCATAATAATCATATTAGCATACATAGCCAGATACATTAGCTAATATGTTATATTTACATTAGTGCAGTTGACCAATCTCTAGTAGTAAAAAAGCTTCAATATTTATAGCCAGTGTCGTGATAATGTTAATCTGATTTGTCGAGGGATGTTATGTTCCACCTGTCGATTTGATCTGCTTTAGTCACCGAACATTTCGGCTAGTAGGAGATAAAACTTGTTCGGCTAAAAGAAATTTGGTTCTGTTGTGAGTAAGATTCTTCATATATATAAAAATATATTCTTATTTTGGCTTTGGCTGTAGGTTCTGTTAAGAGAGGATTTCCATTGTAGAGAGGTTCAAATATGAGAGGTTTGACTATATAACTAAGGGTCATAATGCACTGTGATTAGCTGGATTGGTCAGATTAATGACGATGGAGCATTACACATTTAACGACTGTAATAACTAAGTATTGCCTGACATTGAAATACTAAAAAACGAATAATTACTTGTCGTTTGTGGGTGTTCCTTTAGTACAAGCAGCTACTGAGGATTCCGGTATTCCAAAATTTTCTATTCTGTCTCCAATAGCATGCAGTTGTGTTCTGACAAATGGAATGTTATGTGCATTTTCCAAATGTCGCTTCAAATGGTGCTTATGCCTGAATGAATAGCTGAAAAATATTAACAAGACCGGATAAATTTATGGTACAATAATTTATCATTAGTATTAATACTACTATGACCTATACTCTTCTTACTCACACTGACTGCTACTCTCAGTAGAATGCAACTCAGTGACTCACCCATACTTGACAGAAACAGTGTACTGTGATTCACCCACATTCTGCACAACGAAACGTGCTACTACCTTCAATGTACTGTGACTCACCCACATTCGGCACAACGGAAGGTGCTACCCTCAGTGTAATGAGTTTTCAGATGTCCTCTACACATCCTCTCTGTTTTAAAGCGTAGAGTACAACCAGCAAATGTACAGGCAAATGGTCGGTTCTTATCGTGTACCTAGAACATAAACTAATTTGTTGAACAAATTGGAAACTTCTGAGAATTAATCAAAAGTAAACACAACTATTGGAATCATCGATGCTTAACATCAATTAAGATTAAGATTTTCATTTTTATCAATACTAAAACAACATCATAGCAAAAGCACACAGTCCAAGGATGTACAGGTAGCTCGCTTAAATATCTAAGGAAAGTGCTGATTGGATACATTATCGATATTGGTGATGTTAGCGACGAACAAACTACCGAGATGAAGCTGTAAGTTGAAATAATAATCTCTCGCTGCCGGTATATCGTCCATATCCTAGTTCAATTGGCAAAGGATTCAAAATGGGAGTTAGTGTAATGGCTATTGGTTGCCTTACATTCCAACCAAAATGCTTTCACAAGCATTCACGAGTATAAAAAATAACCAGGTACTCTTGCCATCTTTTGGGAATTGTTTACACCTGGACTAGTGCAGACAATTCCTGTACATGTATTTACGATGTAAACATCTAGGAATTTGAATTAATCAAACACTGCATTTACATGTAGGATTCTGGGCATGTAGGTCAATATGTAGCACAATACCATAAAATATACATCCCAGATTCAATTTATCAATAACCAGCCTTCCATTTTATTAAACTCCGGTACAAATTAATTATCTCCTAATTTAAAATTATTCATAAGCAACCTATGAAATCCTCTTTCCAAGTTCAGTAAATCTGTCCACAATGCAATTCATCCTCTATTCAAACTGTCACAGGACTGCCTGTGGTTGCTTCCACATCACAACTGAGACATGAGACAAGTGACATGAAAAATGAGACATGTGATAAGTTGTGTCTACTTACACGTTTATGCTTCTGTAAAGTATCTTTCATTTTATAAGCCTTGCCACAAATGTCACAGATGTAACTACCATTACTGTGAATTTGTCTGTGACTCTGTATAGCCACTTTAATAGTTGACACAAAATCACACTCCTTGCATCGAAACTCTTTTACCAAATGTTTCTCCCTGGTAACAGAAACGTCACTAATGATCACCAACTGTTACTGTAATAATGTCACAGTGGCTTAGTGGTCTAAGCTGCAGCTTAGTGACTCAAGTTATGACTTGAGTCACCAAGTTATGACTTGAGTTAAGTACTCAAGGAGTCCCACCGCTGACTGGGAGATTTTCGTACCGTAGAATGTTTCCTCCTTGCCCATATCGAATCTCTACGCCACCATCTGAGCCGTGGAAATCCTTCGATCAGTTCTGCTATTGGATTACTATGTACAAATAATATCGTTAGAGTAGTGAACAATAAAGCAAAACAAATAATGTTATAGAAATTAGACAGGACGTGTCATTTTCATTGATATAGGACAGTACTTTTGGAAAGAATAGTGAAGATCTAGGAGCTTGTAATTTGTCAAAACTACATACAAAGCAACTTGTGTGAAGTTTGCTTCCCATGGACGAGTACACTTGTTTTGGCTTTGCTTGGTTGTAACTCATTATATAATTATCTCACAGCTTCAATCAATAGCTTAATGGATAACTGAGATCCTAAACTTTCATTTTAATGTATTGTTTGTTATTATAGGACTTCTGGAGGGTCCTCCAGCCCCAGTCAAAGATTAGACTAAAAAAAACAAAGTTGAAACCACACTCTGGAAATTTTGCTATTAATAAATAATTTTCTGCGTAATATATATTCCATGAATAACTATCGAAGCATAGGATACAGTAACATATAAATTTGCAAATCTCTCAAATAATCATTTAGGAAAGATGTTAGCTTCATCTCGATGTGAACCCTGGTCTCTGTAGATCATTTTTAATGTGCCATACCAATCATACCAATCATACCAATCAATAGTTCTCATAGAGATGTTAATGCACATTACCATTTGCTATATAAAAAATAGAAAATAAAGTAACTCTCGTAACTGGGACAGAACCCGGGTCCTTTGCGGCACAGCGCCTAGCACAGTGGCAGGTGAATGCATCCACTACACCAGCTCGGCAACCCGGGTTCTGTCCCAGTTACGAGCATTACTTTATTTTCTATTAACTCACTATAGCAAAATTGTAACATTCATTGAAAGGAGTTGTCTGCTCACTGTTATTGCACTGAATTGCCTTATTAATACAACAAAAATTTCGAAAGCCTTGTTCCCTAATTTATAGAGAAAATTCTTTCAGAATTTGATTTTTCACAATGGTTATAACTGTTGGCATTCAGTCAAAATTAAACTGGAGTATGGAAAGTTTGCTACTGGGGTTTCGTAACTGAGTGTTTGAAGATTGCGGTTAGGATTGAGGGTTGGGGCATATAGTTACCTCCCGTCAATTGTGTAAGTTTAACCTAAGTTTCATCAACCATGGCACTCGTTTTCGAAATTGTGGTAGCAAGCAGTCGCAGATTTGTCACAACTACATATCCGTGTAATTAGAGAAATTGGTGTTCTTCTAATCCGACAAAACTGTTCCATCTCTAACTGCCAGCAGCTAGAGTACTCAGCCCACTAATTGTTTTATATCAATATAGTCAAGATAATTATACATGTATATGAATTATATATATGTATATGTATGTAATTTATAGTCTATAAATTATATAAAACAATCAGTGGGCTGAGTACTCTAGCTAAATTGCTAGCTAATCAAAATCACAAAGTTTACAATCATAATTATGACAAAATTACAAAACGTTGAATGAGAATGAGATGACACTGCGTGCAATGCTGAGCTGGCAACACCAGCTGTTCGCCAAAAGGCCATACACATGCGCCACAAAACAATATAATCTGGCTGAACAGACAAGAGTCTATAAACTAAAATTAATATAGCAACAATGCCATAAATGGCGTTCTCGGAGTGAAAGAGTTAAAAGACAAAAGAACTTGTTGTCAGCTTAATTTACAAATATATGAATGTCTAAAGATGCGCTTTTATGCTTTCTTCAATTTTGCCTGCTCGATACACGCAATCTAATCTAGTCGCAGAATAGACAACCTTCAACTAAACTATACAGAAGAGGAAGTGTCACATGATTGTGCAAACAGTTTGCTACCATAGAAGTTACTTACGCCAATCTCTGGAGAGGAGAAGTTCTGTATAAAGCAATGTTAGTTACTATACACATGTAATATTATATACAAATATTATTATACTTTGTATATAAATAAATATGTATATATAAAATTATTAGTTATAAATATTATTATAGGTTAGAGTATACATACGTAACACATCTTCTTTGATGTAACCTAATTGTAATCTTTGATGTAAACATTCATGTAACCTAATCTTCTTTGAAAAGCATTGTAATTTCAAGGATGTTGCATGCCATTAGCAGAGGGGTTGGTAATGAACAGATTCTCTATCTGGAGGGAGAGGGGAGTAAAGGGCGAGGGGGTGAAGGGGTGAGTGAGTGGTGAGTGAGAGGGGTGAGTGAGGAGATGGTTGGCTGAGGGGTTAGGTGAAGGGTGCAGAGAACAAAGGCCAAGAGAAGTGAAAAAGAAAAGGTAAGGGAGCCGGAAGGGAAAAGAGGGCTAAACCAATGAGAGAAACCAGAATCTTGAACTAATATTTCTACAAATTAAGCATTGGTGCACAATGGAGGAAGGAGTGATGATTTCCAAGTATATGTATAATATTGTAATAATATTGTCTGACTTGATATTCCACTAGTTTCGCAAGCTATACCTCGCAAGCTTCTGTATACCTCACAGAAGAAAGCTATAATAGATAAGAGTAATTCTAGTACTGCATACAGCACTGCAAGGACTGTGTATTGGACAAGTGTCTGTCTGAACACCACTATCTTTTGTGGAAGATACAGAGTTTCATTACTCTGTACTTTTAGCTTCAGGTAGATATTTATTATTCATCATGCCTGGATTAGCCATGTTGATACTTACTTCTCAAAGTGATCATCCGCTGTGTTCTTACCGCCCGTAACCTCTGCGCCACTAGGCCTGTTGGAATCTTTACCAGTAATGGCAATATCACATTTGAGGTAGCCTTTGACCTCCTCAGTTAGCTGGTCCTCCCCACTCTCCAGAATCTGTGCCCATTTGTGATATACCTGGTGTCCTGTAAATACAGCAGTTATAGCAATTACTCGTGAGTCGTGACATACATGTATTAGTGAATGAGCGTTCCCTTACTCTAGAATATATAATTTCTGTATGTGTAACGATTAAACTGTTACAGTCATGTAAACCTTCGAACATTTTTAGGATGTTAGATTTAAAATTGTCCTTTATGTCATGGTGATAACTTGCTTTATGTCATGGTGATAACTTGTTTTCAGGGAGGAAGGGTGACATCCGTCTATCTGATTTTGGTGTGTTTTGACCCCCAAACTTCAATCACCCAACCTCAAACCCTAATCCCCAAACCCAATAGATATGGGGTTTCAGAGTTGGGTTTGAGTTTTAGGAGTTTGGGGATTGAGGGTTGGGGTTTAGGGCTTGGGGATAGAAAAACACTGCAAAAACTGATAGAAGGTTGTGACCCTTACACTGCTTTCAGTGACTTAGACCAGCGACTGAGACCAGCGACTGAGACCATTGACTGAGACCAGCGACTAAGACCAGTGACTGAGACCATCAACTGAGACCAGTGAGTGAGACCAGTGAGTGAGACCAGTGACTGAGATCAGTGACTGAGATCAGTGACTGAGACCAGTGACTGAGACCAGTGACTGAGACCAGTGACTGAGACCAGTGACTGAGACCAGCAACTGAGACCAGTGACTGCCCCATAGTAGTCCCACGGTAACTCCATGGTAGTCAACTCAAAATATTTTCAGCACAAAGTTTGGTACTAGTTGTTGGACAGTTTTTCGCACACTATCTGGAAAAACATCACTTTGGCTTGTAAAAGATATATTGAAAACGGTATCCTATTACGGAAGTAACTTATTGACATAATAACACTATGTACTAATCAAATTACAGCAAATTACAGAACAGCAGAACAGCAGAACAGCAGAATTGCTATAAAAAGGCAGGACAGCCAATAGAGCTGTACACAATTGTCATGATGCTCATATTGGCAGAAATGCATTGTAAGGTTTAGGAGTAAGTATGCCTGTATGAAACTGTGTAGATGTATTAGCACTCAACTGAGTATATATGTGTACATAAAACAAATAGTTGTACAGGTAACTCCTGGTATGGTGATTTGAAATTGTTATGTAAAATGGTATTGCTGACCATAAACAATGTTGGTAATCGAAAAAGTGTGGGTTATTATAAGAGTGTGGGTCATTGAACGAGTGTTTGTGACACATATCTCTGGCATCTCTGTCACCCATAAAGAATGTGGGTCACAAAGATAGTGGCAATGAACGGATAAAAGTTTGTTAGGTCTATAACTGACTGTTCTGCCTTGTTATGGTGTTCTGCTGCTATGGTGTTCTGTGATTGGCTGGTATCCAGCAAACTTATGATTATTAGGAAAAGTTAATTGCCTCCTACCTGATACTACCTGATTATTAAGAAAATCCAATTAAGAGTTTACAACATTTCAATATATTATTAATGGAGCACAGCAGAGATTTTTACCTGGAAAAGCATGAACAGCTGCCAATTCTATCTTCACGTGACCCAACGGCTTCTTTTTAGCAAATGTGGATACACTGTACACCTGTAAATACAGTATCAAACCAAGGAGTTATCCCCCTAGGAGATGTAGATGCACTGTTAGTACACCTGTAAACACAGTTTCAGACCAAGGAGTTATACCTCCTTAGCAAATATGGGTACACTGTGACTGTACACCTGTAAATACAGTATCAGACCAGGGAGTTATACCCCCTTAACAAATATGGATACAGTGTACACCTGTAAAGTGTAAACAGATAAACACAGTAACTGACCAAGGAGTAATACATCCTTTGCACACGTGTACACTGTAAACCTGTAAACACAGTATCATTCAAGGAGTTATGTCCCCTGGTATATACCCCCTGGTTATACCTATATTATACCTCCAGGTTTTGACCTCGTCCCTCTGGGAGTATAATTCCTTGCGTGATACTTTTAGCACAACCACTTTCCGATCCCACTCCGTTAGTTTGTGACGCTGGACATTATCTATCGGTGTCATCTTTATATCGCTATATCAACTGATGACTCAACACTATATATTTGGCAGTCTCACTAGAAATTCATGCTAATGAAATTAGCGCATTTCCTCCTCCAGTTTATAACACTGTGGTCTCATAGAGTGTATGGGCTAGACACCTATAAGCCAAATTTTGACCACCACTCAGACCCAAACTCTTTATGAACATATCAAATTTTGTTAAATAGTTGGCAGTTTTTTAGCAACTTGAATCTCCATAACTTGAATCCTCTTCTTTATAGGGTGTGATAAGGTTCCTGTTTTTGGAGTAATTTAGGAAGATTGGCAGTGTGGATTACTATAACGTATTTGGTTCTTTTTAAAGATCAAATTAATGTTGCTCTACAATGATGGTAGGCCGTATCTGACAAGGAAAAACAGTTATCCAGAATTTGCCTAATGCGTGTGGTGAGTATGTAAGTAATTTTGTGGCTTACAGCACTAAACTAAGCAAACAATTTTGATAGCAGTGCTAGTCAAATCTACATGAGCTAAGTTACTGCGTATTATCAAGGGTAAATTAAAAGACATATTGAAATGGAGTTCCGTTGCCTCACTTATGAAGTTCCTAGGATATTCAGTGTTCAGTCCATTATTTCAAAGTTTATTGAGAAGAGTTCAACCCGGAATAATTTCACAAAATTTAAAGGATCAATCTTTTTTAGATGTTACAGGTGGCCATATATTAGTCGGTAGGAGAGTCTAAAGTCTACGTAGCAGAGTCGGAGGTAATTGAGAGTAACCTATCAGCACATGCAGTCATAAAGCAATGTACATGTACAGCTACAGCCTGATTTAACTCTACATTTCAAATCACTTTAGCTTTTTACAAGCTAAATTCTAATCTATGGGCCTTCATTACTAGTGCCATATTATTTACTCACCGTGAATGTGACAATCTTTTCCAGCAAAGCTCGCGTTGGTAAATGATAATCAAACACAAAATACTACAAAAAACATTTGAATTGTAGTATAAATAGTAAATACAAAAAATAGCGATAATAAGAGTATTGGGA
Organism: Himantozoum antarcticum; assembly: GCA_027564295.1. Lineage (NCBI taxonomy): Eukaryota > Metazoa > Bryozoa > Gymnolaemata > Cheilostomatida > Bugulidae > Himantozoum > Himantozoum antarcticum. Next base: position 1,789 of record JAOQGN010166481.1, on the reverse strand, counting down.
ATTTGGTTCACCAATTGATTGCTTGGGCTCTATAAAAACGTGGGTCTCAGAGTTGTCGTATCATAAAAGCGTCCGTTTGTAGCTTAACACCCAATTGTGTGCAGTCCTCAGTACATTATGTCATTCGTTTATCCAAAACTGCTAATTAAGATTAATTAAAATATTGAAAAGTGATGTCCAACAGCGATCTGTGAAATATTTGCCATAGTTTTGCTACATTACATCACATCCCACACGCTTATCCCTATATCTCGACCCTATGTACCAACAACCATCTCACATGTAACCTAGATTCTTGCTAGAAGGATCTAAAGGTATACATAAATTATACCTTTAATACAAACTGACAATTAAATTTTTTAAAAGGTGAAATTGGTTTGAAAACTGTTCGTTACAAAATTGTCAGGCTTGAAGAGGGCTCCGCTCTCTCCTTATAAATTAAATAGTGGTTAACAGCTGTTGCTGTTTCAGGCTTGCAGCTATCTTTTAGGCATTTTAGTCCACATAATTATATATTCTCAAAAATAGCAATGAACTGCATCCCTTATACCAAATCAAATAAATAGCAATTTGACAATTAATATGTGTGTCATAAACTCGCCCCGCTTCTCCCCTTGTGCTACACTCCCTACCCAGTATTCACAAGAGCCATTGGGCCCAGTAACATATATTCTTTTGTATATATTTCATCTACCCTAATTTGCATAAAGGAGTGTGCATAGCATTATTTACTTTGTATTTTTAGGGCTCGGTAATATGGAGCCCCTTTATATTTCTCATGGATTAATCTAAGGCTAAGCCCTTTTTAGTATATATATTTTTTTGCTCCTAAGGCACAGTGCTCAGTTTTACTCAATAAACGCTAGTGTTCATATACTCTACCCTGCAACTCCTAGTTAGTTCAAGTGAGCTTGCCACATTGTTGACAGCGCCTGGGATAAAATCGTGCCAGCACGAGTTCACTACACTAGTACAGACACGACTTTGTTCTATAATTTAAATAATTATTTGAATATTCACCATTTAAATATTATTAAATTATCTTGCCTGCACTAGTAGCAACAGCACAGGAGCACCAGAAAGAGACAGTGACACGAATTCAAGACACTACTGAGCCACCACGACTGCACACTAGTACAAGCATGACTTTGTTCTATAATTAATTAATTATTTAAATATTCATTTTTTAAATATTATTAATTATCGTGCCGCTAGTAGTAACGAAGAAATACAGTCAGAGGAGACTAGTTACACGACTACAAAACACTTACTGAGCCATCACGACTACAGATAGTAGTCAGTATCAAGAGCACTACATTTTAAATAGTGACACGACTTTTATTTAAATAAATTTATAAAGTTCAGATCAACTCGGGTACACGACTCCAAGCAACACGATTTCATTTCAGTGATAATGCAGCACTATCGTGCCTGCACGATAAGTACGCACCACACTTCCAAATAGAGATCACGATAGACTAGTGCCGGCACTAAGCAGTGACATGACTCTCACTCAGCTCTAACACGACTTTACAAGAGCGGCAACATAGATCGATTCAGAAAGTGAGTAGTGCCACGACTATATAGTGACACGAGTTATCAAGGACGTGCTACCACAGACTACAGTTACCAAACAACCCAGCATTACTACACTATATCAATATAGTGGGAGTAAGTGAGCCAAGCATAGGGACGATAGAAGGCAACTCCCAGAAATCAAGCAGCCCAGCATTACTATTATTATGCCGCTATAATAAATAGTAAGTGAACCAAGTTGGAGACAACAGCG
>JAOQGN010166480.1:10497-25429 GCA_027564295.1 Himantozoum antarcticum | reverse complement strand
ACAGCATTAAGCTGATAGTACCATTAGTTTCAGTACAGTGTAAGGGAAAGAATGTTATGTTGCATGACCACATTGGTTGTTGGTAGCAACTAAAATTCTCAAAAATCAACTTGGGCATTGTGGAAAATCAACTTGGGCATTCAACTTGGGCATTGTCATTTCAACTCGGGCAATTTTGCGCTGCGCGGGGCTTTTTTGGGGGGCTGTTTTCCCCAAAAGTGCCCAAGTCAAATTTCCATCCCATTACGCCCCTGGTACTTTGATTAGTGGTGGGGGAAATGTTTACTATCCTGCAAACGTATATGATTTGAAATATAATAAACGGTCTATATAATGTGATTGTGTGATTACCTATATACATGTAGCATTGTAGACTGTGGCCACATGGTGGCGTGTCGCCATTTCTGAAAACTGTTGACAGTAATATATTGCATATAAGTTTGTTCATAACTGAATATCATTCAGACTATAAGGCTCACAATTGCATGTTATTGCACGCTAAAGCTTTAGAATGGAATTAAAAATGTAAAGATTTACCTTTTCGACAATACGAAAAGTTTCGGACTTCCAACACAATGTAATAAAAGTGAATTTGATTCATGCAAATTTATGCATTATGACTTTGTAATAAAAAACTGGTCAACATGACTTACATAATTACTTGTTGCCTAGCTCATTGTTCAATTCTGATAAGTGATTTGCATGGAGGTAGAAGGGATGGAGCGCTGAGTGTGGGCATTTGCCGTAGGATGGCGTGTCGCCAGTCATGACAGACAGACATTGACGTTTACACATTGTGAATAGCACGTCCAAGAAAGTGGCAGTCCTATAATACTTACAGCACTCTCACCTGCCCATGTTGGCGACAGCTGTGTGATGGCAGTTAGCGCTCCACCCCTACTACCTCTATGGGCTCAGCCTGTACATAGCACATAGTATCCAGCAGTATCCACTATTACTTCAAGGACTTACCTCAAGAGTTCAGCAACTATTCCTACTGTTGCAGCACTAGTAACTTGACTTCTGTGTAATTATATTTGTCGATGTTTCATTTGCACTTGTACAGTACCGTCATGATTAAATAGACTTATTAATATATTGTTTTACATGTATATTGTATAGTGTAAATAATCTTTCATACAAAGTGGTTGTAATTGATCTCAACATTGCATGCTCTAGAAACCGATACCCACCCCTGACGGTCAAGTATTTATATATTGTTTCTACAACTGGTATAACTCTCATGATTTGCCTTCTTCATTATACCGGCATTACACTTATTGTTACCCATTTATGCCTATTTTACCTACTTTTAACTGTCTGTACCAGGCCTGGTACTGACCTTACCGAGCAGCTAGCTCCCCCTGGTGGTCACACCTTAGTATAAATAGATGATGCATTTCATACAGTAGCTCAGATGAGATCCTGACTCAGAACAGAGCAAATCATATGGATATTTGGCATTCTGATATTTGCCAAGACTATTTCATTTCTTTCTGAGCAAAGGCTCTGTGCAGTACTAATTATATAATGGATTCTATTATTCTCTACTATTGATTCAACAGTAAAGCCAGTACTTACTGAGTTACTCTGTGACCTTATGTACCTTATATGACCTTATATGACCTTATATGACCTTATATGACCTTAGTCCAAGGAAAAGGCATATCGATAATCACAAGAGAATAATTACAGGCTGCACCAATATAGCCTGAGGTCTTGAATAATTGGACCCTGCGTTAGAGTCAGCGGACCCCAAACCAATCATATTGCCAATAACATGTAACGGATGATATTGTAATAAAACATACATATATATATCATATGATAAATCATAGTATACACGATAAGTATTGCAATAATGTATAATAATGCTAATTATATTAAAAGTTGAAACCTGTCTCCAAGAATACGTTGATGGATTATTCAGAGCTGGAACATTATGTGGAAATGATGACTTTGAAATTATACTCACTAATAACTCGAAATAACCACCTGATATTGTCTAACGATATGAACTGAGTGGTAATTGTGATTCTACTAAATGGGTGAACGCTCTCGTGCCTTAGCAAGGTTTAAAAATAAAAGTGCAACTTCCATGTTCAGCTGGTAGTCTTGCAATAAAATAAAGCACTTGCCCTTTATAATCACTAGATTGACACTTTGAGGCACTTGTCACTGCATAATCAGCTCTTAGACACTGGCATACCTTGTCACTGCTAATCAGCTGTTAGACGCTGCATACTTGTAGACTCAGTTCAAACAACTGCATAAGCGGCGTCTGTGAAAAGCAGATAACCTGCATTGTCCGCTACGAATGCAGATTACGTACAAGGCATTAATTTAGTCGATATTTTTTATCAGCCATAAAAAATTTGCAAGTTACTCCTGCAAACATTTTTTAGATCAAAGCTAAATACCATAAAATGAGAATGCTAGATTATTCTGTTATCAGGTGTCAATGTTGGCAAAGCTTAATGTTACCTGGACAAAACAAATAGTAGATACAATTCTGATACTTGCAACCGGAAGCTATTCCATATTACAGGATTTATTACACAGGAAATTACAAAATATGACATAGGTGGTTGGTAGCCCAGCGGGAGCCTAGCTAACCAAGCCAACGGCATTGGGAGTTATCGTTTGTGGGCCAGCGGTGAGTGTTGGGATGGTGGCACCCTCAGTCTTAATAATTATAAGACTTGTCTTGGCACCCTAACACTCACTGCCGGCGCCGCGAGCTTGTAACTCCCAATGCAGTTGGATTGGTTAGCCAGACTAGGTGGATGTCTAACAGTATACCAAAGAGTATAGTATAATATCTCGAATACAGAACACGGAAGACTATAATAACAATACCAATAACAAGAACATTAACAATAACAATAAGAATTATGCAAATTTAAAATCCTCGCAATCAACCAGATCTACTATCAGGCAAATAGATTAACTAGATTAACTATCAGGCAAATAGATTAACCAGATCTACTATCAGGCAAATAGATTAACTAGATTAACTATCAGGCAAATAGATTAATCTACTGTCAGGCAAATAGATTAATCTACTATCAGGCAAATAGATTAATCTACTATCAGGCAAATAGATTAACTCAAAAGAATACTTGAGCAGTAGATTAATCAAAATCGCTAACATGAGGGATTTTTATATTTCTATAATACAGAATTTTATAATACAGATATTTTACATAATACAGAATTTGAGTATATTATTCGTGGTTGACCACCTTTTGAATCAATATTTACGATGTGCCACACAATAATACGCACCATGTGCTGCTAGCCTAGGGCTGCTAGCCTGGGTTCTCATCCACCCTCCACTGAGACCCTCCACTTACCCTCCACTGAGACAGACCTCCGAGATAGAGATAACGCACCACGTGCAAACGGTTCTGTGCATTAGGTAGGGATGGAAATCAAGATAGTAGGGTAGCTCAATGGTATGACGACACGGACATCATGCATGTGACCCATAGTTCAAATCATATCCCATTCGGGGAGGCCTTCGGCTACGTGAGGCCATAACCCACAATTGCAGAGCTCACATGATTTGAACCAGGTGACCTGGGCTCAATTCCCAACTGTGCCACTTCACCTGATTTGTAAAAGCTCAAGGGCTTGGGATACAAGTTGTGCCATCAATGCTAAGGGCCTCTGGGCAAGGCTCGGAACCTGAAATTTCCCTGGGTGTGCTCAGGCGCTAAACTGAAAGCAAATCGGGTGCCATTTATAGCAGCCTTGGCAATATTTCTCACTTGTGTGACGACTAACGTGTGTGACGACTAACGTGTGTGACGACTAACGTGTGTGACGACTAACGTGTGTGACGACTAATGTGTGTGATGACTAATGTGTGTGACGACTAACGTGTGTGACGACTAACGTGTGTGACGACTAACGTGTGTGACATGCACCTTTAAACCACCTTGTTGTGAGGAAACGAATAAATATTCTCTTTACCTTTCGTTACTGTAATTTGTTTACATACTTTAACTTCTATCTTCTATGAATTGAGTGCTTACTTTGATGTACTTACACTTTTTTCTTCTGTGCTTACACTACAAAATCAAGTACTGTAGCTTTATATTTACACAATACAATGTAATTACCTTGCTGTCATCTGCCACAACATCTACTCCCTGTATAAGAATAAGTAAGAATGTATGATGTGAGATGGCAGCTGAATAAAACAAAATGCTGTTAGTTGTTACTCTTTAGCTTTGTATGGCTTTGCTTGTAGCTATAGCCCTGGTAGGTTACACAAACATCTCACACAATGTCGTTATTGTATTCTATTTAATTGGTTATTCTCAGTTCTCTTGTAATCATTGCTGCTTGTTGTAATAAATATAGTTATTTGAAGCCTATATAAAATACCGCTAACATGAAAGCCCTCTTTCTCATTTCCGCTGGTCACGTTAATTTGTGATAATTATTTTAAAGATCATAAAATAACATGTTATTATTATTATAGTAATTGAGTGGTAATGCAATATAATGAATTTAATTACCTTGCTTAATTTATAGGTATGAGATTTGTATGCATCAAAGTCTTGACTGTAAAAGGAGCTGTGTGCCTGTTTATTTCAATGATCATGCATTTTGATGTTATTTATTCGCATTTTCATGCAAGGAGTAGCATTTGGGTCGGGGAGGTAGTGTAAAGACTCCAATGAGCAATGAACGCAAGAAAATGATTTGGCAATAAACTTGGTAATTGTATATTAATTGTCCAATATTGTTAAATGAGCTTATATAATTCAAAGCAAATGTCATTGTCAGTATTTATATGGATCGCTATAACAAAAATGTGTATCACTGTACGGCCCACTGTCAGTATCACTATAATGTGCTGGCAGTGGCAGTTTTATTTAAAGCAAAGTCTAGAAGGGATATTTTTCCACCTTTGCTAAACAGCAGGCCTGCTATAACTTTTTGCAGACGATACCATATTGGTGTGCGTAGGAAGATGCTCTAGTTTAGAGGACGGAGAGAGGGTGTGCCATGTGCGTATAGGCTATAGCATCGATGCCCCCAACGACGCTTTTTGCTTTGGTGTTTAAAAATTTCACTTAATGTGTGTGATACTGATCCTGTCTCTATAGAAGAAAATCAGAAACCCCTGATTACTTGTCTAGAAATTTACGTGTGAAGTCAGTTTGCATGTAACACAGTAAGCTACTTTACATAACTTTCAATTAGATAAAACTCATAAAGGCTTAATAAATTCTCAAATAGCAATAAATTATTGTTGGAGTTGTTTTCTCTACGACAAGCGACGCACACTATATGAGTCATGGATGGGCGATAGAGGTATCTCCCCGAAATATCTTATGATGGGAAGATAACTCTGTGGATATGGCAGACAAATGTTTTGGATTTAATCAGTAGCGGCCAACAGAGCCATATAATAGTAGATGGATCTGGCCGCCAATAGCTGAACACCCGTCCTGCCGATATTAATGAGGCTAATTATAGCATCGCAGTTCCTAGTATTTAAGCAGTAGCCGCCAACAGAATATGATATTATATCTATATGGCTCTGGCCGCCAATAGCTGAACACCTGTCGATATTAATGAGGCTAATTATAGCATCGCAGTTATTACTATAGGCGGAGACGGTAGCCCACCCGACACAAAATATATCAACTTTCATGGGCTATTTTCATCTAAACAAAAGCACGTTGCAAATATTGGCGCCCAGACACAATCATTCATTGATCAGGTTGCCTTTGTGTCTGTAGTGATAGTGAGAGCTGAACTCAACTTTTTTTTGCAGTTGAAGCAGAGTGCAAGTGGTACTTGGTAGGTTATGAACGCCATTTATAATTTATTGAAATTTATTTGCTTTTGCTTGACATTCAACCGTTTTCTGTGCTTGTGCAAATATTGCATAATTATATTTGCAAATCAAACTAAAATTGACTTTCTTACTAATACGTAATAGTAATACTTTATTATTATTATTATCTTATTTATTGAGATTTACTAGAAGTATACAGCTTTGATAGAAAAAAGTAACTTTTTGATCTCATGGACAGGAAAGGGAAACAAAAAGAAAAAGCAGACAAGACAGAACTAAAATAGTAACTATAATTATGAGATATAGGCAATAATGGAGGTATGCTAACTAAAACTAAAACTAAACTAAACTAAAGCAGCTATGAACTGGTAAGAAAAATATATGATTGTATGTAGTAGACGTGAGTATTATATATAGTATGTAGCAATGAGTATTTAAAACAAAGCGAGGGATAGCATACATATCTAACTAGATAGAATTTGAAACAGATCATATGATAAAATATATTAATATTATTATATATATATACAGAACAGAATTCAGGGTTGACTTTGACGGTAGGTAGGTAGGTAACAGTATAATATAAACATACTAATAGAAAAAACATACTAAGAGAGATAACATAATATGTGTATGGATGTTTATAAGAGGCAGCAAATGCAACATAGTATGACCAGTATAAATTGTCATTGCTTAACTATAAAAGCAGAGTAGTTTTTTAGGGGAAGCATTAAAGTTTGTTAAAAAAAGATGGAGTTGATTTTTAAAAGTGCCAGTACCGAAATTAGATCTCGAGTGCGGCTTAATGAGTTGGTGTTTTGTTCTTGTGGGAAACGTGTGTGAGGAACAGTTCTCAACTATGTTAAGTAGAGATTTGGAGGCTTTTAGTTTAAGTAGTTTAGTGTGAATAAAGTTCAGGAATAAGTACTTGCGTCTACTTTTGAGAGTGGGAAGCCCAAGCAAGAGGCGACCTGAAGTTACAGAAAACCTACAAGGTGCCGATAGGATTATGCGTATGGCACGATTTTGAATCCCCTCGAGAAGGTTTGAATTCTTTTGGGAAATATTTAGTAAAAGAGATGAACAGTATTCTAATATAGGACGAACGATCGTGGTGTAGACACGAATTGCTTGCTCCATATTGAGAAACCTTTTAAATTTAGATGTGAGGTGAATCAAACTGTTGGCTTTAGAGCAGAGCTTTTCAATATGCGAGTTGAAAGATAGGCTGGAGTCAAGGGTTACCCCAAGCAGTTGGAGGGTGCTTTTAGATTGGATAGGAGTGTCATCTACAACTATAGTGAAAGTGTCAGAGATGTTTCTGTTAGAAAAGATGCAATATTGAGTCTTGGAAAAGTTAAGTTGGAGAAAGTTGTCATGATACCAACTCCTTACACGCTCAAGAAGAAGGCCACATCGTGCAGTAGACTGCTCTGGGGTTGACCCTTCAGAAAAGACCAATGTATCATCTGCATAGGCAAATGTGGTAGGGAAAAGGACCAGCAGTTCATTAACTATGAGTAAAAATAGTACAGGGCCCAAGATAGAGCCTTGTGGGACCCCGCAGGTGATTGGTAGCTGGTGGGATTTTGTCGTCCCCACCTTCATAACCTGAAAGCGGTTAGAGAGATATGACCGAATAAGCTCTATTGCTCCAGAGGAGAGCATGAAACCACTTAGCTTAGAGGTCAAAAGCTGGTGGTTGACGGAGTCGAATGCCTTTTTTACATCAAGAGAGAGTGAAGATATATATGTGGCTTTTTTGCTGTCCAGCTTAGAGCGCCAGTGTTGCAGAAGCGATTGAATAAGTTGCTCACTGGAGTGGAACCGCCGGAAACCAAACTGGCGAGGGCTAAGAAGGCTGTGAGCCTCCAAAAAGGACATTAATTGATTCTTGATATTTATTTCAAATATCTTAGATAGGATAGGTAACGATGAAATAGGTCTGAAGTTCGAAGGGTCAGATGCATCACCCTTCTTGTGTACGGGAGTGACAAGAGCAGTTTTTAAAGAGTCGGGGAAAATGTTAGTATCAAATGAGTCATTAATAAGGATGCTAATGGGTAGAGAAATGAGATCTGAGATACTCTGATAAACAGAGGCTGGTATTTCATTTAAGCCTCCTTTTTTCTTGGGACTAAGGGACATGATTTGCTTGAAGATCATTTCTGAGGAAACATGAGAAAATTTCAGGAGATCAGAGTGTGAGTGGTTGGACTTATGAGAGGCAACATAATCGTCGGGAGGGTTTATTTTACCAGGAATATCAGTGAAGTATTGGTTCAAGATGTTGGCTATCTGAGGCTCCTCCTCTATAATTGAACCGCGCCACTGTAGATGATCAATGTGGGTAGAGGTTTTCCCTTTACCCGTGAAAGATCGCAAGCAGCTGAAGAATGATTTAGAGCTTTCGGAGATTTTCTCAGAGTAGTAAGACTTTTTGGTATTTCTAATCCGGTTGATGACATGGTTTTTGAACTTGTGATAGTGCTTCAGTTGATTTTGTGAAGGGGGCTTGTGCTGGAAAATTTGCTTGTAGTATTTGTTTTTAAGGGTAATAAGCCGAAGCAGATCTTTATTTAACCAGGGTTTAGGTGGACCACGAACCCTAATACGCTTAATAGGTAGGTGATTATCCAAAACTCCAGTTATCTGAGCTTCAAATTTAAGAGTGCGTTCATGAATCGACAGGGATTTATCACTAACTATTTGCAACAAAGGTAACATCGAACAGGCAAGATGAAATTCAAGAGGGTTAAACTTACTATAACTGCGAGTTTTGACTATCTTTCGAGGCATCTTTTGAAGCTGAGAAAGCTTAACCTCTAGGTAAGTAGCATAGTGGTCGGAGATATTTCTATCACATGTGAGAATACTGCACTTATGGACATCTAAGTCAGAGCTAACATAGTTGTGGTCTAATAGTGACTCATTACCAAGATGACTTATAAATGTAATTCCTACAGAACGCTGACGTAATCCGTATGTGAGAAGGGTTTGTTCGAAGTTAGACCTATTATTGGAGGAAACATTCCAGTTTAAGTTGTAGTCCCCGGTGAGAATAATATGTTTTCTGAGCAGATAGGGGCTAGCAAGGAGATGAGATAAATTATCTAGGAATATAGACTTATCAGCATCAGGAGTAAGGTAAACAGTGCCAACAACAAGAGGCCTAGAGCAAGGGTGTGATGGGGAGAGTTCAATCCAGACAGATGAATCACATGAACCAGAAAGTTGTGCGCTCAAATTATGTAAAACTTTAAATTTGAAATGCGATTTAACGTACAGTGCAGAGCCACCACCGCGAGACTTAGTGTTATGTTTACGATCATTCCGCACAATTTTGAAACCATCAAGTTCAACGAGTGAGTTTGGAATACTAGGTTTCAGCCAGGTCTCACTAACAGAGAAAATATCACATGAGTTTTTAAGGTCCAAGGCCTCATAAAAAGAAAATTTACTTAGAAGTGATTTGACGTTATGATGTAAAACTCTAAATACAACACTATTGATACAGTCTGAAGGGTCAACATTATTAGTACAGTCTGATAGGTTAAGATTAGCTAGGCTAGATATTGAATTCCAAATACGGTTATGATATAACTGGTTAAGTTCAGCGAATCGCGTATTGGTGGGCAACAGAGAGATATTAGTAGCCATTGTTCATATTTATTTGGCTGTAGGGTTTTTCCACTCGGCAGAGAAGATTATCAAAGACAATACCATCTGACAGAACTTTGTTTAGATATTGATCATCAGAGAATGTAACTTTGACTGTACGTAGGGGTGCACCATCTTTCGTTTTGAGTCTATAGAAGTCAGCCTGACTGTCAATAGAGTGAACTGCTTGTTCAATCTGCTCGTTGGACACACAGAGTGACACATGTTTTACCATTCCTATAATAGTCCTAGGTTTGACAGTTTTACGAGCTGTGGAGCCTCCAAATAGCAAGGGTTTCCAGTCGGATATAGCCCTATGTACTGACTCAGCTTTGGCAAACTGAACCATTATCTTGGGGTTAGTACTATTTGGTTTATATTTATTTATCAAGTCTATCATTGTTGGACCGAATGTTGCAGATAGCACCCCACGTACCGTGTCTTGGTTTATAGTCTTGTATCTTTCAGCATCAATGTCAGATATCACAATACATTTCTTTGGGTCGAAGTCTATTTTGGTAGGTGATATTCGGTTTGGCAGATCAGAGCGTGTGGTGGGAGATGTTGGTGTAGTTGGTTTGGGTGTAACATCCGTGGGCCTTCTGACAGTGTCCATACTAGGCCAGGTAGGGCTGTTATAGAGGTTCTTTGGAGTATTGATATTTACAAGTTTACCTTCAATGGCATCAAGGCGTGAGCAGACACTTGACAATAACATTGAGGAGTTGTCTTCTGTTGGTACGTGTGTCAGAGGCAGCTTAGTAACTTGTTCGAGGCGCTCAAGGCGCTCTGTAAGTTCACTCACAAGATTGAGCAGCTTCTCACATGATTGGCAATCGCTATAGTTGTTGTCACCACTAGGCTTTGCAAGTAGTTTACTACTACTACAAGCTTTGCCCAATGGAGTACTAGCACTGATGGAGGTTATAACATCACTAACATGGAGGGAGGAACAGTCAGATAATAGATGTTGTTGCATATCTAATAGCTGGTCATCACGTTTCATAGAGGAAGTGGAAACACTTTCTGACTGAGAGTCATTAATGATCAATGGCGTAGCAACATAGTACTTCGGGTTGTAGACCTTGCTTGCTGACATAAAAGTTTCAGCAGATTTAATCTTTTTGAATCCTTTGTACAGATTTCCACTAAAGTTCTTAACTTGTTCATAGGCAAGGGGCCAGTTATCATAGATACCAGGCTTACGGCCTATAGCAACAGCGTAGTATTTGTAATTGTCACCAGTCTTGTTATTATTAGCACTAGCAGCGTGAGCATTGTTGCCTTTGACCATATTGGAGGTTGATACTGATAGTCGCAGTTGATATTATTGTACTAAAATTTTCTACTAAGACAGGCTAGTCAACTAAATATGGCGGGAGAGAGTTATTAGTAGACCAGCATATACAAACAAAACTTTTACATAGTTATTATTGAATAGTAGAGCAGCATATATGAACAAAGCTTTAATATAATTATTATTTTACAGAGAACAGAAAAAAGGCCGCCATATTCGGTCGCGATATTCGGTCGCGATCATGTGACATATCATGTGACATATCATGTGACATATCATGTGACATATCATGTGCCATATCATGTGCCATATCATGTGCTATATCATATATATCCACAACACTGTTTGTAGCTGTAGGTATGGCTGAACACTTACAAATGTAGATCCTTTAGTAAGAGTTTGTACTTTAACAAATTGCGGGTTCAGATCAGCTTGAGTCAGTAGATGTGCCTGAAAATATAGATACAGCTTAAGTAACAATTGCACTTGTAAAGCACAAGTGGCAGTACACTGCACAATCCTTTACTTGATATTAGTAAAATAACATTACATAGTAGCTGCTGCTAGATATGAAAATTATCATATAGTTATTCAACGATACTTGGGATGTTGAGCTTAGTTTCATGATGTATATCGTATCATCATAGACAACACAGCAACCATACCGCCAGGGTGCCAAGCCTTTTAGGTAAGAAGTACTGCACTCCTGGATTTTAAACGCTAAAAAGTGTGGAAACTGATGATATCTAACCACGTTCAATAATGACATTGATTTGAGTCTCACAAGCTGGTGATTTTTTTTAGTTTTTCCCTCTTTGCCTAATCAGACTAATAACTAATTCACAGCGGCCCCCACTCAACTAACTTTTGGTGTCATTCGATTACCATTATTTGACAATAATCATGTCATGCTAGCCCAATATTATTATTAGTTTATTATCATTATTAATTATTATTACTATGTACATACCCTTTTTTGGTATCCTTTGTCTAAGTCATCCAAATATGTTCTCTTTTCGCTGGGGGGAGGTGGCAACTCCTCAGATGGAGGGCAAAATTGTTGGTTTCTTGCTAATACGAAAGATAAAGACAGGTAAATATAAAATATTAGCGCTATGTGAGGGTGGAACGATCACAACCCCTCCCCCACACCAGATTGAGTCAATGCAGCACCAGACCTGTCATCAAACAGCAAGTTCAAGCCTCGTATAAAGTTAATAGTTTGGACACCAGCATTCAATGATTAAATACTCGCCAAACTAACGTTAGCAGCCAGACAAAGCTCTCTACCCACGAATTCTTCAGCTGATCAGTTAGAAAGTCTTTGATAGTGCTCGGCTGATCATCATACAACTTATGTGTGAGTTCTGGTGCAAAAGAGATGGCAACTATATATAATTTATTGGATCACGAATTATTTGGAGAGATCACAATTAAATCCCGTTATTTTGAAATCGTGGAGCAAGTTGGTGATCACAAATAATGATGTACAATAAATAAATTGGGAAATTTAATATAGGAGTTACGTCTTCTCAGTCGTAATTATTATGTTGTCAGCTGTGTCCATCACCAGTTTAATAAGAATATTAATTAGAAAATAATGTTGACTTGTCAAGGCGGCACAGTTGGTAGCAGCTTGAACTTGCAAGCCATGGAGTTGCGGTTTGATTCCCGGTAGTGACATTCTCTAGCAAAAAGCCTTCAGCAAGCTTCTAACCCTGAAGTTGCTCCGGATGAGCTCCAAGCTTTTATGTATGCTGACATAATTAAGTGATTTCAATAATAATATATTATAATCACTTTATAATTGATTTATATTATTTTATTTATATGTTGCTGAAATGCTTTCTGTCCAGGTGCACTGCAGGTATATTATTATTAATTTATATCAGGAGTTATGCTCTCATAGTGCAAATGGCACATGGGTGAGTAATAAAGCTTTCAAGCCATATTAAATTTCTTCCATTCCATTTACCTTCCTCCAGATATCGATCAGAATAAATTGCAAACACAAACATGATGTCAAGCTAGCACACTATATATATGTACATATACATGTATATGTACATGTATTTTATATACATGTACATGTATTATATTATATACATGTACATGCATTTAGCCAAAGTGTGGTGTATAAGCATTGCAACGCAGTGAAAGCCGGTGAAACCCAGGCCATGTAGGAGCGAATGTGCAGAAATGTAGGCAATTGTGCAGCATGCTTGTCATACTTACTCTACATTATACCTAACTCACCAAATATGGGTTCTATTTCATCGTCATAAAAATCATCATCTTCCTCTTCACCTAATTTGTTGCGAATATAACAGGTAATGTGACTGCTGTTAGAGTGCCACAATCAAGTTTTCAACCTGTTTCAACCTTACAATTGTTTCCAATGGTTGCTGCAGGGATGGGGAGAGGTTTGGAAAATGCTTCTTGCTTTTTTCCATTAGGCCATTCCAAATTAATTCTTAGATCTAGATGACAACATTAGAAAAATTATGGTGAGGCAAGCAGGTATTTTATATTTTATCTCACATTTTTTTGCAAATTTAGGGTCATTTAGTGAATAATGTGAACATTTCTTATTTTTCTACCAAAAGTCAGGAAGAGGGAGGCAATTTTTTTATTTTTAAGGTAATTTTTATATGAAGGGATGAGGTATTTTATTTTGTTAAGGCCAAAAATATGGATGAGGCAAATAATCTAGATCTAACACTTAATTTGGTTTAGCCCAAAGTCAAAACTTGCGAAATTACATTAAACTTTATTTCAAGTTGCCATTTTTTCCAAAGTGTTTATCGCTTTTAAGCTTACATAATAATGTTGACAATTATATTACAATAGATCCATTCATATTCAGGCACAGTTCTTGGATTCCAACATCTCAACCAAGGTAGCATATCATCCCAAGATGTCGGCATTTGTTGCAAAGTGACGAATGGAAATACATGTACCTTTCAATTATGCCCATATCAATATGGACACAAGCCAGGTATCTCGAGTAATAGTTATTTGAAATTGTTTGAACACGTTGAGATCCATTGCAAAACCTTTTCGGTTTGTCAAAGTACCAATCCACACACTCACCATTGGGTCACCCGAGTAGCATAGCAAAACTGTACTTGGAGTTATCCTTTCATGGTACTGTACTAGCAATTTTCTATCAAACGCCAACACTATCTGCTTAATAGCAATATAATTATGGAAGGCTACATGATCTGCCTAGGGCATGATCAAACACAGCGTGTGTCAGGTGTTGACAGTGTTGACAGGTGTGTCAACCCTAAATTAACTATCTACTGTTGCATAATCTCACCTTCGCTAGTCACTACCACATGCTTCCTAACCAGATCAGCTAATGTCATTTTGGACTTTGATCTTTTCAAATTGTGCATCGTCTCCTGCCACTAAAACATATTCAATAGTACCTTTTGGTATATTATATGGATATTGCCAGCACCTCTCATGCTAGTCCTTGGCCAGATGCCTAGGCACTGAATGGTCTGCATCAGTATAGAAGCCTCATCACATTCTAGAAGAGGACAGACAACTCTCCTGCTATTTGGAGATCTATGAGGCTGTTCTCCTGGCTTACTGGTGTGGACAGCCAACTTAAATCATGAACTCTGCTCTACAGAAGCCGCGGAATACTGACACTTCAAAAATTACAGTTGGAAATAATCTGTTTCTAGATTGTGGCTTGGGGCTGAATAGGCGCACATAGTTGCCCATTCCCCATCTAGTGCCTTAAGTTCTCACTCTTTTTCGAACTGTAATTTGCGATTAGACATGGATTCAAAGCCGCTCCAATATCTGGGACTCATGCTATGAAAAATTATATAATAGTACACTGCAATTATGGCCAATTACCTACTTATATTGCAGTGCTGTTTGACATAGCATAATTATACCATTCATAAACATTATTAGACTACTCAGCTATCAGCTACCATTATATCTAGCTAGTGAAAGTAATTCCAGTATCAGTTCTTAGTGTTCCTATTGAAGTGAACAGATGTCATCTGAATCAACTCGTTCATCTGTTATTATTCATTTCATCGTTGCTGGATATCTCCAAGGATATCCCCCCCCCCCCCCCCCCCCCCCCCCCCCTCCCCTCTCCCCCTCTCCTCCTCTCTGTCTCCCTC
>JAOQGN010166480.1:0-10487 GCA_027564295.1 Himantozoum antarcticum | reverse complement strand
CTAATAAAATGAACAGAGTTCGATTGAATCAACTCGTTTTTTTGTTTTTTGTCATTTCTCCGTTTCTGGTTATCTCCAAGGTTGTCCCCCCCCCCCCCCCCCCCCTTTGTTTGCTTGTCTTTTTTATTGCTGTGCCTAATTACCTACATTGCTGCACGTGTACATCTATGCTAATACGTGTCTATGTGAGACATCAATGCCAATACACATCTAATGGTATGGTGCGATACTACTCACCCTAAGCTTAGGTAAAGCGGAAGGTGAATAATTCGTGTTAGCTCTTTGTACCGCAGCCAGCGATGGTAAGGCTCTGCCTGTGCTCCTAGCACCAATAACCCCACTAGGAGCACTCAGTGAACGTCTCCTCCTAGAGAGATTTGGAAGTCCATTTTTGACAGGGTCCTTTACTAACCTCTCCTCTGGGTTATCATCGACCCTTAGAGGGTCCGCAACAGAGATATCGTTGTCTGTGCAGTATTGGAAATAGCTACAAACACAATACAGCACAGCATGCAATTGTTGAGCACTAAAATATCGGCTTGTGTGCTGTGCAATACAGTACCACTCCACGCCACTCCAATACAGTACCACTCCACTCCAATACAGTACCACTCCACTCCAATACAGTACCACTCCACTCCACTACAGTACCACTCCAAAGATGGTACCACTCCAAAGATGACAAATTCAGAAAATCATATTCTACTCAACCAGGGGCGTATATTATGTGAAATTCAACCCCCAACATTCACAAGATGTTTTTTGTGTTATATTTTCCCAACCACCTAACAAAATTTTCGTTGGGGGTTGAACATTTTTGTCAGGCGGTCGACTTTTGATAGTTTTTGATGGTTTTTATGTGTTTTGATGAAAATTAGACTAAACAAATTTATCTAGGTTGAAATTAGGCTATAAAAAAAAAAAAAATTTCGTAACCTAGATTCAACCCCTGAATGTTTGGGTGTTCAGGGGTGTAATATACGCCCCTGACTCAAACGTCACCAATTAGTACAACTCTACCCTCCTTCTCCTTTGCAGAAACAGGTACGCATTTAAGGATAATAAATAATACAATAATACAATGGCGCAACAATGAGTTCACTTACTTTCCGCATATGAATGCCTCAAACTTTTCTCTGCTGGGACGTGGGATAATCTTTTGTCTCCCTGTCTTTTCATCCACTGTCGTTTTTGACTTGAGCAGTTTCTTTAGGACATCTACACTGCCCTGGAAACATAAACACAAGGGAAGCTGGTATGCACAAAGCTTGCTACAACGGATACATGTATTTATAATCACAAATTAATGCTGTCATTATAAAATTACTAATTGCAAATCAAAAGATGCAAACTTTGTATTGTTTTGTAAGTATCTAAACAAATTTGAAGTCTGCAGTTGTAAAGACAAAATCCTAGTTAAAATATTTATATAAACAAGATTGCATATGTTTGGAGTCAACTGGACCTGGAGCGGCGGATAAAATAAAAAGACAACTGACATCTTAGTGACTTCCAAGTTCCATTTAGTGTTGCGTGCATCCATGTCAGCTATCGCACTTCATGGTTCCAGTCACCAATCAATTACTCCTATATATTCCATTATACACTGACTTATACACAGACTTACTTACAGACTTACTGCAAACATAATACTTACGGATTTTATTACATACAGCCATTCACTGTAGTTGCTATCCTTCACCATCACTGCCCCTCGCCTAGTTAAAATTAAACAAAATGTGCAACAAATATAAAACAGCATGTGGTAGATAACTCTAAAATTTAATGCGTAATAAAGATATCGTCTTCAAAAACAGAATATATTACAGATTTACATCTATGGCACATTTTCTCAGCAAGATCATGGAATTTTTTGTATTGCACTTCAACTAACATAGTGGATTTCTGGCATATCAGATACTTACTGGAAATATGTGAAGACAAACAGCTTTGGATTTATATCCAGTAACTCCATGGGGAAACCGTCCAGGAAATCTAAACTCCTATAGATATAATAAATTATGAAAGCAAAGCAGTCAAATAAAGGAATGTTATTTATATGCCTGCACCATCTAAAAATATCTAGCCAAATGTTCCAATGTGACAACGTGGTGCAACTCAATGGTCTGACAATATGGTACAGTAAAGCAGTAGCTGAATTTGTTTGCACAAAATGTTTTCAGAATTATCCAGGCATTATAATTATTTCCCAATAATATATCAGTCACCTATATTTGCTATTGGTGAATAACTTGCCCTGCTAAAGGTGCTAAATTTTGTAAGTTTAGATCATATAGATTCTAGAGCATAAAAATACTATGTCAGTTAAACTAACAATAATATTTACTATTTTTCTTTTCTTTTTCCCGTATTAAAGTATAATTACTGGTGTTGCTAGAAACTATATTTACTGATCTACATAAATTATATATGACAGACAATATGAGGACATGTTTACAAAAGTGGTAAATCGTTAATGCCAACAACCCTTGCCCAAGATGATGTAGTACAACTGGTAATATTTACTACTATAATAGGTTTGATATAAACCTTGATATAAACCTTGATATAAACCTTGATATAAACCTTGATATAAACCTTGATATAAACCTTGATTATACGGATATTACTTACTCAAGAAACTGCTCATGGTCCGGGTCTGTCACTCTTTTAGAGCCACCTGCCATAAACACATCTTCGTATGTCTACAATGTAATTAAATGCTGGAACTGGAATACAAAAGCTGCAACCAATTATTAGGTTGCTCTACAAATGCTTTGCAGAGAGTTGTGTACAAAGACAGTAGCTCAAATCTTGTGAACTATACAAAATGGGAGTTATCACCTCATCCTGAGGGCATTTGAAGTATCACGTCCACTTCAAAGCCCCCAGCCGCGACGTGAGGCGATTACTTCCATTTTGTAGGGTTGACATGATTTGAACTAACTAAAACAGAAGAAAGATTTAGATAATAGTAGGTAATCTGGCACCATTTATCGCACTGAGGTGCGGGATGACTTCCTGGGTAGCTAATAAGCCCCCGGTGTATTCCATAGCAGGGCAAATTGTTAATGTAGCACTTACCTCTTTCTTAATGGATATCAACTCTATATCTGTTTCACTTATAACAGAGGATTGCCGGTCAGTGTCACTCACAATAGCCAACTCCTACATCAATATACAAAACCCCCAATTTCTAATAGTCTAGTAAACTATTAAACTATTATTAATTATTATTATTATTGAACTAATGTTTTAGCAATAATTATGTAATTACAGCTTAGTACATGTATTGCATAAGTAACAGTGAGCGATTCTCCTTAAGAGCGGCTTTTCAGGCCCGGAGAATCTTATCTGTACCTCTCCCACCCAAAATAAGTACAGCAGCAGATGTTAAGATGTAGCCAAGTTAGCCAAGTCTCTTATGACAAAATGAAAGGAAAATTACTTCACGCTAATGATTCTTGTCTCATCCTCTACCTTTCCAAAATTGAGGGGAAAAGAATTGGGGACTTGGCTATTACATATGTGGACCGAGAGAGAGTTCTACCAGTCTGGTCTAAGACCTTCGAGCAACGACTATACCAAGATGATACAGAGACGCTAAAAAGCGTCATCTGATGGGTAGTTATTTCCCGCTGGTCCCGTGGTGAGTTCTCAGAAATGATGTGGTAAAAGCAATAGCACATCGATGTTCCACGTTCTTCAACGAGCGTCTGTGGCACACACCTCATAGAAAAATTGTCACCTCCAAATGAAGAGAGGACAACTCTAGCCGTATGATGCCTCTCTACTGTTTAGTGAATCGTCTTAGTATAGTCGTTGTTCGAGCCACAATTTATGTTATAATTATACAGTACTATTTCAATCAACATTAGTTTACTAGATTTGGTACCAAAGCGAAGCGGGAAAATGTGAAAAACATGCAGCTCATGGACGACCCATGCCATAAGATTATACACACCCCATCTCATACAATCATTAGTCTAAAGGCCGGGCCACAAGACATATCAAAGTGGCTGCCGTAGTTAGCTTTAACCTTGTGATAGGCTGCAACGTTAGCGGTCAGCCAATGAGAAATTGATGTGGAAGCCAACATTTAAAGTCTGTATTTTAAATTTGACTCCCACATCAAATTCTCATTAGCTGATCGCTACAACATCAACATTGACGTCAACGGCAATTTTGCTGTCTCGTGTGTCCAGGCCTTTAAACTTGGGAGTCTAATAAAGTACCATGATTTAAACAAATGTGCAACAGCAGTCATAATTATCATGTAGCAAAAGTTCGTAAAACCTACACCGAAGCTTTCTCCTCTGCCCAGGTTACACACCACTTTCTTCTCTGGCCCGTCATCTACGGCTACAGCCACTGCAAATTGTCAACATATTAACGTCAGTTATGAGAGCTACACATTTTTGCTGATGTTGTACAACTGTATTACCTTACCTGTACACCACCTGTAGGCCTACACCTGTACAGAAACCATTCGAGAACATATCGCTTTTTATAAATGCTACATAGTGAAGTGTACAATACGTATGTGTACATGTATTTAAAATCGCCTAATTAAGGAATCATCCATATAAGGCTGGAACTGACCCAAGCAACTTTAGGGTTAGAAATTGGCTGAAAGGTTTTTAGCCAGATAAACGCCACAGTTGGGACAAGGACTTCACCTCTTGGATTACAGGTTCAAGTCACACAATAGATACTTGAAAGTGGAGAGAGATCAGAGTTTCAGAACTCTGCAAAGATTAGTAATTTCTTTTGTTGCCATTACTGGTCATTGTTGCTGAAAAATTCCAAATTCAAGCTTTATAATTATTAGTATACTGCATGATATCGACGATAACTTTCACTGTTTGTTTGTATTTTAATATCGTATTAGCAAACACAAACGTGAAATAGGCAATCACTATGTCCAAGAAAAGTGGCTGAATCACCACTCAATTGGTGAAATTACAACGATTCAATTTAAAACGGGTTTGCATGATAAACCGGCAGTCAGTAGTTTTCCTTTCAGAGTATATCACTCCCCAACTGAGTGTTGTACTTCAGCTCTTGTCAGGTTTACACTGTGTTATTAGTTTGAAAATTAGATGATGCCAAGCCAAACACATGAATATATTCCAGCCACCCAGTCTGAATGCTATTGCGCATATACTATTGCTGAATAGTGAATACCATTGCGTTACAAAGTAAATTACTGTTGGTCTTGAAAATAATGACTGTACTATGAGGGGAAGCAATTGTACTACTTCAGATGGTAGCCCTATCGTAGGACCCTAATGCAGGTCGGTTGGCACGAAAAGATATACTCTATATATTTTCGTGCCGGCTCCCCCGCCCCGTTCCACCCCACTACAATGAGGGCCCTAAGACAGGACTATAATGGACTAGGACTAGGATTAGGATCAGGACAAGGATGGTATATAATAATAATATGATGATGGATCCACCACGTCTTGCTACTTATAGGTTTGCCATCTCCACATCTTACCACTGCCAAACCCTTGCTTGCAAACCTTTGACATAATATCAATTGCATTGGGTTCGATTCCCACTGCAGTCAAAAATAATTTTTCTGTTTCTCTATTTCCTGTGTTCTGATCGGCAGGTAAAATACAGGAGGCCAGGTGAATTTCTCTAGACTAGTTCTGCTATCGGATTACCACTTACAACAATACAAACAAAGCAAGTAAAAAAAATGCATGTGCATGTAGCCTGTACATATATATGTATATTAGCTTTAATCAATAATATGAAGCTGCTGTAGCCCTATCTCAGGTGGGTCGGCAGGAAAAGAGAAAGAGTTATCTTCCTCTTTTCTTGCCTAATCACCGGACCTCCGAAGAGGGTCCTGAGATACCGCTAGACTGCACCAAGCCTTAGTATATTACCAGTGCCATAGAAGATATAGTAGAAGGCTTGCGGGGGGTGTCCCTGTCTGAGCACACACCTCTTCTCACCAAAGCACTCGAGTTCACCGTATCTAGCTATTAGCATCTGCATCCTCACAGGGCAGTTAGCAATCTGCTTGTGTGTCCGTAGAGCTATCATAACCTGCAGCGAATATTATATAAATTATAGTTGCACAAATAATGTTACAAATAGTGAATCCATCTCAAAATCTTACTACGAAAAAATTCCACATCAAAACAACGCCAACCCCGAGTGGGATTGTGGCAGTGGGACTATGACAGTGGGATTTTGCCTAGATACCACAAAGAGTATATAAATTTATACATTTTTGAAAATTTAAACTCTGCCACATTTTGATACGTCAACGAAATATGTTTCAACATAAGTTGTGATGGGTGGAATAGTGTTGCTGGCATTCCTGCTCAATTGCTAAGGTCGAGCAAAATAATTTATATTTGGCACAAATCAAATTCAGCAACTTCAGCAACCAATTTTTGCAATTCTGCTATCCTTTAAGATCAATATAAAGCAACTACATGTATTATTATTAAAAGAAGACTAAGGCTCTAATTCAAATTCTAAATTGTAGAGCATTTTTGGAATGTAAATTCTTCTGTGGGTTTATAGTACCATTTTCATGGTAACCAAAATGACGGAAATGCTAGTATTAGTGAAAAGTGCTATGCGTTAGTTGGAACTGTGGCACTTCATCTATTTATACTGAATTTTAGTGAATGATGCTCTATTATAATATACAGAATACACTAACATAGTGCACTTCTTTGTCAGTTCTGTATTGAGGTAGTATTGTTAGAATGCGCCTGACTTCCTGTGGTATCTTCTGGTGCTTGTTTGCTTTAAAAGCGGAAACATCAAACAGTATATCTTTTGGCTTTTCCTCTTCTGCCGGCGGCTTGATCAGCTTGGTTAGAAAATCTAGCTTTTCATCACTATAAAATAGATTAAAAGTATGTATCACCAATCTGTATATGAACATGCATGCAACTAAACAAATAGACGATTAAATTAATTATGCATGATATAAATACAGCAAAACTAACTACAGTAAAGTGTGGGTTGTGCACTGACTGTTTACTGTCTAACTACAGTAAAGTGTGGGTAGTGGCTGACTGCTTACTGTCTAATGGTCAGGGGCTTGGCTTGACTACTAGAGTGACCAGTTATAGACCCCCCAGTAGCCCAGTATCTCTAGGACAGAGAGTTGTCTGTTCAGGTCAATTGTGGAAAAACGGGGAATAGATATGATGGTGGAGCAACAATCATGTCCACAGAAGCATAGCTAGGTAAAATATTTGCGGTAGGTGAGGGACTGGCGGTTTTTGAGATAGCCCATGATCTAGAAATTGTCTTCTCCACAAAAAGTACGTTCGCTTCCCAAACCCCAATCTAGAATCTAAGCTAAGTTGAAAATTGCCACTACTGCACCTAAATGAAATATTAGTGTCATTAATATAATTATATTAGTATGTAAACTACATGTACTTGGAAATGGCCGTGACAGAGCTAGTGACAGAGTATGAGCTAAGATACCTTTCCATAGCTCTGGGCAGTGGATTTTGCATCACATTTTGAGTTCCATCAATAAAGCAAGTACTTTTTTGAGAGCAACTAGACACTGCAATTGGCGAGTGCTTAGTTGATAGTTGTGCAGTTGAACCATTTAATGTTTAACCATCAGACAATACCAAGTAGAAGTCAAGTATTGCGATGTAATAATATCATTATCACATGTCAATTGCCTGCTAGAAATCCTCAAAAAATTTGATGCAATAAAGTTTAGCCGGTTTCAGATCATCTTTCTACAGAACAACTACATGTTTTTTTTAGCATAACACACTATCAACCTGTGAATTGTTAATTTGAGAAACTTCGGAGTACAGGTAACGAGTAAATGCAACAAGAAACTAAAATGCTAGAGTGTTTGCCAAACCACAACACATACGGATGTACAAAATAGAATGTACACAATATACAAGAGTATTAATACTCTACGAGTATAAATATACTCTCACCTAACAACCAATACCACAGCCTGCGAACAGTT
Source organism: Himantozoum antarcticum (assembly GCA_027564295.1). Classification (NCBI taxonomy): domain Eukaryota; kingdom Metazoa; phylum Bryozoa; class Gymnolaemata; order Cheilostomatida; family Bugulidae; genus Himantozoum; species Himantozoum antarcticum. The sequence goes on along the minus strand of JAOQGN010166480.1, from coordinate 2,497 downwards.
ACAAAAAATAATTCAATTATTATCCAACATGATACAAAAGTTTATTGACTATGAAATTTATAATTCAAAATCTACATTAAATAAAAAACTGTAATAAATCAATTAATCCTCAGTTATGTACCTTATGCATACACGAATATGAGTCTCGTTATGTATGCGTTATAGTGCAGTAGACCATACTACAAATTAAAAATATCAGAAGGCTACTAGGAGGGTCCATTCACACAACAACGTTGATTGCGGTTGTTGTTTGGTCTACAACATAGGTAATGGGTTTAGGTATGGACATCAGTGGTGCTCCCGAGGCCTATTCTTGCCACCACGTTTATATGGAATATGCAGTTCGCAAATTACAGATAGAAATAGAGTATTTCTAGGTTGTGGTTTGGGGTTTGGGTTGGCGTACATAGTTGCCTCCCCCATCCATTGCCTAAGTTCTCACTCTTTTTCGAACTGTAATTTGCAAATAGTTATATAGATATTATAACTTGGCACTTTATTTATATAGGCATATAAAGTATTAAAATAATACAAGAAGTATAAATAGTCACTGCTACAAGTTATTATAGATACAATGTTTTATAAAAATATTTGGAATGTTGAAGCTGTAAGGTTTACATGTAAAGAGATAAATTTAATTGCGAGATAGATTTGCGTGCCTTACATACTACAAACTTTGAGGCAACTGGAGCTTTGCACTTATCGGTACCTGGAACTATCTCAATGCAATTTTACACTGAAAAACCCAAACAAAATCATAGAACTAATTAGTTCTCAGGACTAGCTGAAAAACTACAAACTAAACTAAGTGGAGAAACTTTTTCCCAGCGGCTGCGTTTTTGATTTCACTAATTAACGACACTGGCTTTGGAATGAGTTTAGTATCGCAATATTATAAATATTGCGATATCCATGCAGCAAAACTCCGTCGCACAAGACACATGAAATTTTGTTCAAAATGCATTTTAAATAGCTGATTATAGCAAAATAAAAGTTGCGTTGCATGGCGCATACTTTATGTTTATCTCGCACCACAAAGAAATTTGAGAGAGACCATTATACTATATAGAATACCAATACAGAAAGTGGAAATGATGAAAGCAATAAGAAACAATATAGATAACAAAATCGATATATGGGACAAAAATTCAACGCAATTCGGCTGTAATTTATCATTAGCAGGCAATGCTAGTTTATTGTTACAATAACTAATTATATTAAATATAATTATAATACAGTTCACACAGGTCTGTTTTACTGAATAAGCAACATATACATGTACATGTATACCACAGTAGCGTAACCGCAGTACTTCACCTCAGTACCTCACCACAGCACCTTACCTCAGTACCTCACCACAGCACCTTACCTCAGTACCTCACCACAGTACCTTACCTCAGTACCTCACCACAGCACCTTACCTCAGTACCTCACCACAGTACCTCACCTCAGTACCTCACCACAGCACCTCACCTCAGTACCTCACCACAGCACCTTACCTCAGTACCTCACCACAGCACCTTACCTCAGTACCTCACCACAGCACCTCACCTCAGTACCTCACCACAGTAGAACAGTACGTAGTTCACAGTAACGTAGTGTAATACAGCATTGCATTAACGCACCTGAGTACCATATTATTTACAGATTTTAAATGCTTGTACCACCAATATCTGAGAAATAGAGATAGTCGAACAGCAATTCTTATCTTCCTCTTCAATTTTATCTACAGAATAATTATATTACATATGTAGGTATAAATACATGTAAATGTAAATGAGTAGCTGTTTAGGAAGGCTTGGTGAATAAGTATGACAAATCCTGGGAGTGGACTTCCCATTGAAATAACCGACAAATCATTTTTTCGAAGAACACATACAATCCCAAAACATGGGATCGCGTAAACATACTATTTAAAATGTATATAAGTAATTAAAGCCTCCTTTAAATTGTCGATAACATTGGTAATCCAACTATTTATATGTGCATCAGCTTGATCATTGTTATGGCTTTTCTGCTTGGCCGTACCTGTTTCAACTTCTTGGGGTTATCGTTTTGAAGCAATTTCTTCCAGTGGCTTGTTCGTGTAGTGTTCGTAGCCATCTTTAGTGATGAGTTAAGGGGGTTCTGCAGACGTTGTTCTGAATTTGACCGATTCTGTAAGAACTTTGCTATGAAAATGTTGGAAGCAGCTGGAATTTTGCCATTGGGTACAGACGACCTTTTTGATGGTCTCATGACTGTTGATTGCCTCCTCATCCTCAGTGCCTCGATACTGAAATGACGGGTATCTGATGCATGCTTACCAGTTGCGCTTCCATCAACCTCCGCCATGACTAAAGCTGCAAATCAAAATAACAGCAGTGTTGTTAATAATGATGTGTTTGAACCTATGATCCAAAAGCTAGACCAAAGATATGAATATAGTTGATCTAGTTCACATATTTGGATTTAAAACAGTATTAAAGCCCTCGAGTCATTACCTAAATTAGTCAGC
>JAOQGN010166369.1:0-11191 GCA_027564295.1 Himantozoum antarcticum | reverse complement strand
CATCAACAATCATACAGCATGCTAGTGGCTCCCATAAGCTAGTGGTTATCCTTCTGTGCCATGTACTGGTGGATGATAAGACTTAGGTGGAACTGCAGGCCCAATAGCTGCCTGGTCACGAGAGAGCAAGGTAAGAATGTGAAACCATAACAATATTCACATTCATAGTGTAAAAGTTTCTGGTTGACAGTTTTCTGAGCCACCATTATCCCGTGAAACTGAATACGGTATTATTATTATTATGAGTGTTTGCAGCATTCGATTAACATGGCAAATGGAAATGGTACTCAATGGCAGCAATATTTGACAGCTCAAGCAAACATTTCGGGAAAGAAGGTGGCTCTTAGCATTTTACAAGGTGAGACAATGTAGAATGAGGTAGATAAGACAGTAGATAGATATTCTGGTGGGTAACATTATATTTTAGAGTGATTATATAGTTACTAACCCTGTCAAAGACTTTCTCTAATAACCTATTATAGTTTACTGAATTCAAAACATGAAGTTCATCATAAGACAACAAGGTGTCCTTTTCCAATTTCAGTCTGATTTCAAGAAATCAGACAAATTTCAGACCATCTAATGCGAGGACCAAATGCATTAAACAGGGATCTACCGAAAGTTCAAGTATTAATTTATCTAATGTTTCAGGGAAACTGGAAATTGTATTAACCCCAAGTTTCATCAGTTTACATCTCCTTAACCATGGGTTCAAAATTCCACTTCATTACTACTAAAATTCCATTTCATTACTACCAAATTTATCAGGGATGTTATGGAGGATGTCCACCTTCTGCATCGGGTGTATGACTCTATATTAACAATGAAGCAGGCAAGAAAATCACTAGATACTTTGAATTGTATTTTGTGCATGTTTAGCACTGGAATGAATTATAGGCCTGGGACAAGTCAGCCTTTACCGAATTCGGCTGAACCAAATCAACCTGTGCCAAGTCAGCCCAAACTTTATCAACCCTTTTCTGTAGGTACAGCAGACACTTTTGGCTGACAGGCCCAGTCATATTTGGGCGAGTGTACAGGAAGGTGGTGGGCTCGAGATGACTTTAGTAAATAGACTGATTGAACTTTATTTGAACCTATATTTTACGTTAACCATATTCACATGTATGTGACTTCCAGCTGACTTGTCTTTTTAAGTGACAGGCACTTGGCTGCCATATGTTATTGCACTATCCAACTACTGCCTACTACCTATCATCTTCTACTATTATCACTAGTACTACACTACTGCCACTACTACTATTCATCCATCTATCTTTCTACTACTATCCAACTACTATGTAGTTAGCGGTTGTTGATTCAATTATTTGGTTCCAGGCTCATTGTTTGCTCCTGTGCACTCATATCACTGATGGTTAAGGCCCGGTAATAATCCCTATAATTTTAAATCAGTAGGCAAACTATTACATTGGTGTCAGTGATGGGATCAGTCGAAACACATCCCAGATCCTAGGGAAACCGGGTGAAAGTATGAGTAGACGTACTCGACTGGCAGAGAGGCAGCTTGGTGATGGTATAGTGTTGCATAATTAAGTATTAGTGGCTGAGGTGGTAGTGCACTTGCCACTCTGGTCTTCCAGCAATGACACAAGTTAACTACGGAGATGTGGTTTTGAGGCTCACTTACGACCTGGAGGTCCTTGTCGTTTGTCTTTCCTCATTGCCAATCGAACTAATAATTAAAACACACAATGTAGTGTGCTTTTTCTTCGACTAGTTCCTGCTGTTATTAGATGGCCACTAAAGATATAAGCCTGGCAAGAAAGATATTATTATTTTACTATTATTGCAATGCCCCACTGACATCCTGGAACACATGTGGGCACAGTCATGAGTCTCGGCTGCATCGAATAAATTCTAGACACACAATGTGAGGGCCAGAAAGATGTGAATTGCTTTTTAGAACACCTCAGCAAGGTTGCCTTAGACAATGAATGTCCCACAGCAGCAGCTATTCTACACCTACATGAGGCATTGAAAGGTGAGGCCAGAGATTTTTGGAAGGGCACAAAATATTTCCAGCATCCATGCTTCACTTATTGCCCTAGAAATATTGTCCACTACTCTTTGCCATGCATAACTTCAAAGACATTTGTTGGTCGTCCCATCCGCATCTCGGACGTTGCCATAAGAGCATGCAATGAATACCCGCAGAGACATCCCACTGGAGGTGGAGCCAATCATGATCATCATGTCAAACAGGCTGAGGAGGGCGAAAGTATTGATGCCAAGCCACTGAACCCAAGTTACAGATGGAACCCTTGCTGTGCTGCTAATGACAGTCCAACATCTCCCTGCGCAAGTTGGGAAGCTACAGGACCCATAGATGAACTTGAGCCAGAGTTGATCAACTTCCATATTTTTGGGAATTGCAGAAGGACAGACAAAGTGCCCACTGATAGCCACTAGCTTGTGACAGTCAGGTGCTGCCTGCAGAGTACTGGTGGGGTTTCTGAACTCCATTAATCCACCATGGATGCTGAAAGTCAGTTTTACCCATGAAACCTTCAGAGGTTTAAAGGAATGAGACCCAGATATTCAGCAGACTAGTTCGGTACAAGTCAGCCAGGAGTGGTCAGTAACTGTCAAAACTGATGTACAGATGCTAGAGCACCTACAGCAGCTATTTCAGTTTGACAGCAGAGGTTGTGATAACCCTCGACCATAGTCACAGTTAGCCCAGCTTCTGACAAAGGGTATGGGTCAGTGTCCCACAAAGGTGACCGAGACGTAGGAAAGACCTTCCTTATCGAACATAGTATTCGCATGCTGGTGATACCAGCATGCCATGCCAGTGATGGATCCAGGTCTGATCTGACATGGCCCCATAGACTAAGACCTAAAAGAAAGCCGAGACTGAGAGGTGGAGATTTAACTGTATAATGTAGCCTCGAGCTCACCAGTTGTGCTGGTCAACAAGAAACATAGTTTCTGGAAATTTTGAATCGATTATCGAAGGGCGTTTGCTGAAAGCTGAATGTAGACACTCAACAGGACACGTACCCCATTGTCAAACAAATGAGAGCTTGGGTGCTCTGCAGGCAGCAAATAGTTCAGATGTGCTGGACTTGGTGAGTGGGTAATGACAAGTGCCATTTGATGCAGAATCCCAATAGAAAGTCACCATTTTCACCCAGTCTGGAATCTGGAAATAGAAGGTATACTTGCCTTTGCTCTACCCTTCCAGAGGATAATGGAGGAAGTGTTACAGGGATTACACTGGGAGTGTTGCTGTTGTATTTAGACAACATTTTTGTGAAAGCCGTTGACTTTGATTCCCATATAGATTGGTTAGAGGAGGTGCTATGCTGGTTGAAAGAGCCGGACTGAAACTAAGACTCTCTATATGTCAATTTCTGTAGCCCAAGATCTGGTACGTGAGTCAAACAGTAATTGCAACTGGGTGAGCACTAACCCCAAAAGATCTCTGGCCGTGGAAAATTGTTCCTACCACCTGGAAAACTAGGCCACTACCTAGACCAGCTGGGCATCGCAGACTTTCTGCACGAATTACAAACGCTTACATAAAGAGATGTAGGGTGACTGCCAGGAGTGCCACAATATTTTATAATTCCAAATATCTGTCTTAGTTACTAGATTACTTTAGTGTGTTTTATTCTTTTTATTTTTATATATTTTTTTACAAATGCAAGCTGGCCAGATTTTATTTTATTTTAATTTCCATAACCTTGGAACTCTTTGCAGACTTCATTAGTATTTTGCGTTGTTTTTTGGCATATTGAAATTTTATTCTTGATATAGTAATCATGCTGTGTTTAAGTAGAAATATAGCCTACATAAAACTGTCCTGAACCACACAACTTGAGGAAGCAACAGACATTCCTAGGAACAGTGGTGTATTGCAATGGTTGGTGCCAGCACCCCTCATGCTAGTCCTAGGCCTGATACCTGGGCTCTGAAAGTATTGCATCAGTATAGAAGCCTCATCACATTTTAGAAGAGGACAAAAAACTCACCTGCTATCCAGGATGACTATGACTCTGTTCTCCTTGGCTGTACTGATGTGGACTGACCACTTCTATGATGAACTCAGCTCTGCACAGCTGCTCCTACATCTGGAACTCATGCTATGAACAATTATAGATAGTACACTGCAATTATAGAACATTACCTACTTATATTAGAAGTGCTACTAAACATAGCATAATTATGCCATTCATAAACATTGCTAGATTACACTAAATTCCTCTGATACCATGCTACCATTATCCCTAGCTGTGAATGTATAATTCCAGTATTCAGTTATTGTGTACCTGCTGAAGTAAACAGATGTTCTCTCTTGCTGCTACTCGTTGTCATCCGTTGCATTACTCATCATTGTTGCGATATGCCAGGGTCGGATAAACTAATCTCGTTATCACTCCACCAGAGAAGTCTTGTTCTTGTCTTGCCATTATTATTACAGCAACAGTCCATTATTGCTATGATAAAAGATAAGCTACAAACAGTGTGTGAATGCACTTTGACAGTTGGCCGCATACAACAGAACAGTCATAGCCGCATACGACAGAACAGTCATGGCAATGTCCATTTCAGTATTGTTGACAATATGTACCCGAGTTTACCACTGCAGTCAAGCCACTGAATAAGCTCACCAGTAAGAAATGGCACTGTGAGTGGGACAATGCGGTATACAAGAACAACGCAGGGGTCCCATTTATCTGATGGCAGGTCCCGTTTAGCTGACAGCTATATGTATGACACCCTCCACATACCCTGTTATGTGCAGTGTACTTGCTTTTTCCTGTTAGCTTTGGCTCTAAGATTTCCGTCGGATTTTTAGTATGGGATGCAATAGAACGTTATCAGGTGAAGACAATTTCTCTGCCATTGCTTTTGTTCTAGATCACTGGCTGGTGTTAAAACATAGAATGCTACACATGTTCTCATAAGTCCACATATTATTATCATTTTCATGACTTTTACCAAGAAAATATGCTGATATCAGAGTGATATAATTGCAGTGTCAAGCCTACGATAGGACTGATAAGGGGAATGAGCTGCGATCAAAGAACTATTTTTTATTTTGTTTTCTGGATATTAGTAATTTATCAACATTTCAAATAAATATAGTGAAATTTCTGGATGAAAATAAAGGGCCACCGCTATTGAAATATTCGTCAACCACTACTTTATACCACTTTAAGATATAGCAAAATTAGTTTGAAATATTAGTGAACGGTTTCGGTTTGTTGAGTTCATCAAACAGTTAGCGTGTTCTGCCAAGCTCGGTCAAATGTCAGAGTTTACTTCACCTCTTTGTCTTCTCTGGTGGTAGTTGTGGTCAGCCGGTTATTTAGGTAATGATGGTTACTGCTTGTAGTTGTCACCATGGTAGTGAAGAATACCTTGCAATAATGCATGCAATTCCTATCTTTCCCATGTACGGTTCTGTCCCATGTACGGTTCTGTCCCATGTACGGTTCTGTCCCATGTACAGGTGTTTCTTTATTTTCTATTAAGTCACTATAGCAATTTGTAAATTCCTATCTTGTTTTTCATTTGGTGATGTTTAGAGAGCATTTTTGGTGTGAGAATGACGCGCATAAGAAAACCAATATGACTAATCATAATTAAATTAGTTGGTGGATAGCCATTAACAGCAGGCTAGCTGAAAGTGTTTCTATCGGATAAATATAATTTGATAGCTCTAGCCTAATTATATATCACGAAACACTAGCTATGATAATGCACACATTGAAGGCCAGCATTTCAGTATTGTTTAAACAATACAATAGTTTAAATATTTATTTACAAGTAATTTCTAGTGTAAAATGTGATACTAAATGTCAACCAACTGAGTTAAGTTGTTTATAGAGCTAAACAAAAATATTCAAAACATTTAGAAACGCTAGAAACACAGAGGAAAATTTTCCGATGGTGTTTTCACCATAGGGCTTCCTTAGTAAAAGATTTTAAAATATAACGTAGTTACTGATCGAGGCGTAGGGGTGAATGGTGGGGGTGGATAGGGGGGCAGCAAGATCTAAAAATCTAAGAGGTTAAAGTTTAAACAGAGGTTTGCGTACATAAAGAGAATGTTGATCAACTCAAACAAGGGATGTATAGATTCACAACCGTTGAAAATACATGAAATATTTCAATTGGTACTTTGAAATACATATGCATAAGATTTATTTCCAGGCATAGTGCAAAATTTGAACAACTATACCGGCTCATGGCATATTGACCAGGAAAATGTGCCAAACTAGGTGTCTAGACCTACAAAAACAGACATTGGCATCGTCGGCGAGCATGCATTGCATGGATCCTATATCTGCGCATGAGTATTCACAAAACCTCAACAGGCCAAATTTTGCACATTTATCTGGTCAATCTGCTACCAGCCGGTATAGTTGTTGAAATTTGCACTTTGCATGGAAATTAATCATATACAGAAGTATTTAAAATTGCCAATTGAAATTGTTCTATGTATTTTTAAAGGTTGTGAATCTATTCATCCGATGCTTGAATTGATCAACACTCCCTTTATGTATGTACACCTCTGTTTAATCTTCACCCTTTTAGATTTTTTGATTTTGCTGCAGCTCTATCCACCCCCACTATTCACTCCTCTGCGTCGATCAGAAACTGTGCTATATTTTTAGATCTTTTACTAAGGAACCCCTATGGTTTTCACCGACACCATAGAGACCTTGTACCCGTCAAATCTGACACCGTCTTCCCGACAACACCATCCCATATCACACTTTTTAGTGCATCATGTGACATTTGACATCACTGCATGACGCCATCGAGCTGACAACACTGCGCTAGAACTCCCTCTTCTAATAAAGTAGCGTAGAGAATCTAGAATCCATTTATTGGGGCTGAGTCAATATCTACATGTATATTAGGGCAACGTTTTATAGCGCTTATAAAAAAATGCATCAGCAAAAACCACTAATGATTTTAGTGGTTTTTTTCCTCCAATGACATGTCCGCCAATGACCTGGTGGACATGTTTTATAAACAATACCATTATAAAACATGTCCAGCAGGTCATTTGCCATGGTAAATAATTTTGAGAAACTTAACACAAATAATTTTGCTTGAATGCTCTACGAACTGCATTAGCAGACTGGAAGAGATCAGAGGAACTACATGTATCTAAGACACCAGAGGGTCTAATAAGAGAGGAGCTGCGAACAATTCTGGATCGTAACGATATGAAACTGAAAACCACAGGGAAAAACGAATTAAAGAGGAAAGGTATTGTTCCAAGTTTTCTTCCAGGCCTTATTCCAGGTATTGCTCCAGGCATTGCTCCAGAGATTGTTCCAGAAATCGTTCCAGCAATTGTTCCAGCAATTGTTTGTTATGCGTTAGCTGACCCTTGATAGGCATTTCTTGATTTCTTGTGATTTCATAATTTCTCGTGACAACCCTTATGTTGATGACAATGGAACAAGCATCAAGCTACACATATTATTTGCTACAAACACATTCTTCTATTTAAGCAATTTGCAGATAGCTCTGTTGTTATAGACACTCAAAACTGGTCTAGCAGGGCAGATACCCAGGATGAAGCAAATGACCCAATCTTAGAATTCCTCAAGTCCTGTGCTATTGTTTCCGATAGAAAGCCAGTTCCACGAGCGCTGGTTGACAATCTAACAAGGTAACCGCAGCTATATCTCCTAAACACATGAGCACGGTACGTAATATTATGTGAACCTCTGGATCTGTAAGTAGAGAAAGCAATGGAGGTGATGATGCAATGTGCAAGTTATTAAGGGTTAAAGGCCAGTCCAGAGGTTCAGATATTAGTTACAATTCTATGATCCGAATCCATTCCCGATGGCAGTCTGTACAGAACCAAAACAAAATCTATGCTAATTGCACGATCTGTATGATTCGGAAAAGTAGAACTTTGCTCACCAGATAGTATGAAAAGGTCACAATATCCAACAACTACCTCCCTCACCATATTTCTCAAATATGTTCCATAAGTTGCTTGATTTAATACCCTGATTCCATTTATGCCGTGTTCATATGACACAGCCTCATATTTTTTGGATCGCTCATAGCATGTGGATGGTGCATTTTCTGATGTTACTATTCCAAGGCCGGTTTAGGCAGAATTGGAAGTCATATCGGCTATTTTGATATGAACGTTTGGACTAGGATTAAGAGCTCAATAATTGAAAACATAAATCATGCAAATCATGTAAATAATGTAAATCATGTAAATTATGAAAACCATGTAAAAACCTATAAATATTCAGCAGAATAATTATGTACCGCAATTTGATATAACATTATTTTGCAGACTGTGTCAGGAGAATCATGTCGATCTGGCAGTCATCAGGCAGTCAACTGACGACTGGAGACAAATTCTGGTTTTGGGAGCAAACGCTTCTTCAATTCAACTTCAAGCGAGTCGAGAAATGAAGGAGCCGGTGTTTGCTGGATTTACGGTCATCACAGAAGACAAAGAATATCCTCTTCAACTTCTGCCTCGAGGATTAAAGGTTGAGAAGAGAATGAAGGAATTGGGTGGCTTGTGGACAGATCCTATTGACGCAACTGCTTGTGAACTGTTTGTAATAGCAACAGAGAGAGATAAAGAAATACCACACCCCCATGGTGCTGTCTATTCGGTTGTCCCTGCTCATCTTATTCTAACAAAGCACCAAGAAAGGCAAGCTGCAAAAGCTGATTCCTCACTGGATAGAGTCATTGGACTGGAAGTGTATGGTCCAGCCCAAGAGGAGAGTGAAGATAGTGAGGAGAGTGGAGATGAAGGGAACAACCTCATAGTGAAAACCCGAGCGAAAGTTGAAGGAAAGAGCACCAGACGGCGGTACTCCCTAGTTGCTGACAACACGGCAGGAGTTCCTGGAGTAGACCTGAGACATCCGCTGCTTTTATGCTACAGACATTGGACTTTCAGTCAAGACCTCACAATGCATGGAGCAAGCTCAAATGAGGTTCAACAGATTGAGAGATGTCCTGCCATAAAGTGTGTGAAAAAGGAAGAAGATAGCCTCTGTCACCACATGTTCATGAACGACATTGCTTTGCTTTCTGTAGAATATAGTGACACTCGCCGTTTACAAGAGGAATTGCAAAAGACAAAAACCACAGCTAATTTCATAACAGGAGAAATCTTCAAAGTTGATACAACAAAGAAAATGAAGATTCTCTATGACTGGGAATATGATGTTGCAGTAAAGAATTCAGCCGGAATTTTGAGGCAACCAATACTAGCAGTAGCACAACCAGGACAAAAGCTTGGAAAGCACCTGACATTTGTTCTGACATCTGATACATCGGAAGAGAAAGAGTATGCTACAATATATATATTATGTTGCTAAATTTTGTATGTTCATTATATCATTGTTGTTAGCCTCTAATGATAGAGAGCCTAGCAGTTTCGTATTACATTATATAGACATTATACAATATGTGCATTGACCATAACTTGCTTATGCAACAAGTAACATTATAAAATAAGAAAAATCAAAAATAAGTTAAAAGATAGTCTTAAAACTTTGCATGTTTAGTCGAATGAACAATGAACTATCTTTGACTGATGACTGCCTGTATTTCGCCTGCAGTCTAGATGTTGAGGAGCATAGAATGCATTACCTTTGCAAATGTTCATGAAGGCAGTGTTCACTATCTACTTTGTTGAAATAGCCACACATTGAGTGTGAACATAACTTCAAGAAGTTGCCACTGATCTGGGTTGAAAGTTTGTTTTAATATTCTACTGTTGGAAAAAAAATTTCTCTCATACATAGTCTAACTAAATAGAAATATTTATCCAGCTAATATGTACAGTGTGTATTAAAATCACCATTTGTATAGTTTTCCAGGTTTTTCCTCCATGCTTTCTTAGCCAGAAGCAATCTCTATGACATTGTGTTCAAATTCATTACTCTTATGTTTCAGCAAACTGGTTGATGGAGATTGTGGCAGCATTGTATACCTCAAAGCCCCAGATGCAACACGCAGACCGATAGGAATGTTTGTAGGCGAATTTTTGCCGAGTACTGAGCAAAATGGATTTGAAGAGCCCTCTACCAGGCAATCATATTAAATCAGGCTCTCAGAGATCTGGAGACTGATTATCCACAATGTGTTGAGGATATCAAAATATTTGCACTCTCTGTGAATTAATATGGCTGAGTTCCAATAGATCATTAAAGCCACTATTTCTACTTTGATACAACTTTTTTCTTCTGTTACTGAAACTCAAGTTGCTGAAAGACACCATTACCAAGCTTAGCCAAAGGACAGCAGTATATCAAATGCCAGGCTATGGGCTCTGTGTGACAGGCAGCTGTCGACTAAGCTTGCACTAAGCTTCCACTAAGCATGCCCTAAGTAAAACCATGCAGGCTGTTAATCAGAATATAGTAGGGTACTAACACCGTGCAGGGTACTAATCAGGGAGTTAATGAATGGACTCTTCAAGTGTCTAAGTAAGATAACTGCTGTACACCTGTGTAGTTAATCATTTGTTTAGATCTCCATTTAACAAAGCAATTATTTAATAATTTTCTCGATCAATACACTTCTATTGTATCATGGTATTTTATGACCATACCAATGCCAAAGAAAAATGGTTCTTCAAAGGCATTCAAAATGTCAAAGATGCTAGGCTTACAAGAGAATACCATTTTGAGCATTCTAGTACAACGAACATGGAAGAACCAGCAACTATATTTGAAATATTCTATCATTATGACAGGCACTTTATGCAAAAGTTTGCAAATGAATTACCATCTGGCAGACTTGAAACTTCAATATATAGGAGTGCATTTATACGAAAAGACAGTCTTTACTTAAAGTTATGCTAGTTATAAGTGGGAAAATGCTTTAGATTAACTTTGTTTACAATTTAATACTGGGCAATTTCTTATTGATACAGTGTATCGTTGATTTTAGTATCCAGAGAAATCACCATATTTTTTGTCACCGTTAATTCGAGTGACATTGCAATTTATCAAGACAAATAAAAGTTAAATTCATGGTGATTTATTATAATATTTTAATAATATATTTATTTATGTTTTGTAATTTGAATTATATATTTATTTATGTTTTTATTTATATATTTAGTTATGTTTATTATAATATTACATGACTTTAATTTTCAAGTACTAAATATTCAAAGTAGCTTTAGCTTCTCATAAAT
>JAOQGN010166258.1:0-11192 GCA_027564295.1 Himantozoum antarcticum | reverse complement strand
CAACTTCAACACGCAAGCCGGTCACTCACTTAGAATGTCACACAACTTCAACACGCAAGCCGGTCACTCACTTAGAATGTCACACAACTTCAACACGCAAGCCGGTCACTCACTTAGAAATCGGTGAAACTCGTGGCAATATTACTATCCAGATTGATTGAAAATTAACTGATGAGCCTTTTGAGATTTGTATATTTAATAGTTCAACAATCCTACTTTGTTATGTTAGTGCATTGGTCTGTTTGCTGACGTGTTGCTAATGTTCTATTATATACAGTCTGTGGATTGGACAGAGGGATGCTTACATATCCATATTACCAATACATGATTTGTTGTCTGATGGTGAGTCTGTGAGTGAATGGATGTCGTCAGACTCCTCTCACACTCAGGTATTGAACCACTTCAACCCTATAGAGGAGTACGTAGACACAGCATTACTCGTCTCTGACTCGGATAAACAGCATGTTTGGAGTACCATATACCCAGGTAAATGTAACTAAAGTGTGTGACTCAAGTATCTAGCTGTATGTTTCTAGACTGGTCGTACCTTGGCGGTCATCTGGCAGGGGAAGATGATAGTTACAACCGTAGTGTAACATTTTGAGATGCTAAATAAACCAACCCAACAATGAATGTATAATACACGAATTTATAACAATTTATAAATTATAAATTGTTGGCAACACTCCAGTCTCACACTTTCTAGATGCCATTTTGCTTGTTACAAATTTGTATTCAGCTGTCTTAGTTTGTAACTTACTTACATTTGTAATGACTGTATTGACTCTCTCACTGCCTAGTAATCTTTAAATATTCTGCATGAACTATTAAGCTTAAACACTTGAAACTTTCACCTTTGGATTCAGCACTAAAGTCTCTGCAACATGGGTATAATATTTAGTTAGGTTTCAGTCAGTGTCCTTACTTAGTACAGTACAGTCAGTACGACTAGTACTAGTGGGACAGTGAGTGTGAGTTTGTGAGTGAGACTGAGAGGCAGTTGCAGAATAGTCCACTACACCTACTCAACTATCAGAGCTGTTATAAAAGTTAATAGCAATAATAACATCATGCTCTCGCTCTCCAGGCATATTACTTCATGTGTTAACCAATAGCAAAGCTAATCGAGTGGAACTCACAGCACATTGCCTGATATTATTATTTGTTCTATTGGTAAGGAGAAAAAATCGGACAAAAAACGCAACACAAAATCTCCGGGTCGTAATTGAGACTCGAACCCACATCTTTGCAGTTAGCTTGTGTCTGTTGCAAGACCAGAGTGGCAAGCGTGCTACAATTGTGCCAGACCTTTGTAAAGTTGCTATACTGGTTACTACTACCAGCCATTGAGACACCTGAATAGATCATTGAAAGTTCATGGAATGCCTTGCAATAATTTTTTTTCATTTAATAGAAGGCTTAAATCTATGATATATTTGGAGAGAATATCCTGTTTGTGACTTTCAAAAAAAGATGAATTTGACACATTATAATTCGATTAGTTGTCGCTTTGTCAGGATGTTTATTATTGGTCATGTAATTGAAAGTGTATTCTATTGGATAAAAACAATTTCAAGGTGATATCCCCATTATAATTCAAGGTATGATAGCTACAATGACAGTGGCACTAAAGGCCAATTTATCAACTTCCGGGTACCGTTGCTCAGTTACCGAACCGATAATTTGGCTTCCCGGAATGAAACAAATGGGCAATTAATTAATATAAAAAAAGGAAACAAAACCAAACAAAAATATCAACTTAACTGGTTAAAAAGTAACATATTTGTTTACGATCTAGTGGATGTAACTTGTCTTCTATTTGTAGGTTCATCAATCTACAGGTGGGACATACAGACCAAGAGTAGGATGGCAGATTGCGACATTTCACATATCGTAAGAGAATACGAAAAGGTGGACACTGACTTATCCACTCCACTGAGCTCTCTCACTTGTCACTCTAACACATTACTAGTCACCACAACCTCTGGACACCTTATAATGCTTAACTCTATGTCACTTGACCTTATAGTATGCATGATGCCACATGTCATGTCTTCGTACAAAACTGTATATTCAGTGCTTGCTCTGCCATGCTTAGACAAGTACCTTACAATTGGTGTCGGATATAAGAATCTATTAAATGCTAGTGACACCGACCACGATGACGATAGGCGTGTTAGTGCTGTCAGTGGTAAGCCACCCATACATGTGCTCAGTTGGTACATTGACCCTAATCAAAACATCTGATCGGCCATTGGTCCAACTGACTTCGTCTAATTAGCCAATTAACCTATATGGAGCTTTCGATTGGATAATATAAGTAACTCTTTACTCAGGATTAATGAACGTATTTTAGCTTTGCATGTGGATCTCATAGTTATGATGAACTTACAAAAACTGATTCTATAATAGATCCAAGGCCAAGGGAACAACTCACTATTAACTAACTAATTAAACCACTTATTCACAATATAATATTTATATATCTTGCTTACAGTTATCGTGAGAGTTGCTGACGTATATATTCAAATTATAATTGTGAGAAGTTTTCCGCTTTCAAATATTAATCGGTAGTTGTCTTCTTTTGTAGTCTATTGTATTTAGGATTTGCCTGCTTACATAACCATTAAATATACTATTAAATATTAATAGTTGTGGAGCTTTCTCTATATATGAAGAGTTTGATTGCTTCACGTTAATTATTCATTATGCATGCAATGTGTGGACTTTGGCAGCTTGCAAATTGTAATATTTTAACATTATACTATTATATCGTAATATGTGCCATAAACTAAGAACTGTTACCTTTAAACGTACGGGTTACCTTACGGGTGCATATGTGTAGCTACCCACACTATAGATGCAAAATAGGTACTTAGCTAAAGCTTTTTACAAAGGTTCACCCCTCTGGTACTGTGTCTATAATACCATCTATTATAGGGAAAAATTCCTTTTCAATTTGGTCAGCGCGCATGAGACTTAAGTTTCCAATTTCCGGTTCGGGGGCCCAATACCGAATCCCGGAGATCTGAGTCCAGTTCACGCAGACCGAACTGAAAAAGAATTAAACCCTATTATTATAAATATCAATTTAATTATTACCAGTGATTCAATTATTTGGTGAAGTTCCTTTTTAATTCAGTTACCTAGACATTAACATATTTCTATGGTTTGGGATTTTGGCGTCCTGAAACTCCACCGGAAGGCTCAGCGACTAAACTGACAAGGAATTTTACCAATCATTATAAGTATTTTGTGTGCTCATATCTATGATTTTTCTACTTGAAGTTGGTGAGCCTACATTACCACCAAAGTGGCAGTCTTACTTTCAGGTCCTGGCCGTTTCATTCACTGTAAGCAGCCAGCAATATGTGGTGCTCAAAAATAGTCTAACTAATCAACTATGAAATAGTCTGAGTGTACAGGCTACAGTTGCTAGTCTGAGTGTACAGGCTACTGTTGCTATGGCAATAAATTTAATTTGGCCAGATGATGTTGTCAGCACTCTAAAACTTCATAAGATGTTATTAATTGTGATTTTTGTAATCATATAATTTGTACTGATATATTTTTATCTGTATTTATGTTCTTTGCTATGCCAGCCATTGGTTGTTAAATTGTTCTGTTGTGCCGAAAGTTAGTGATTGTATTTTTAAGTGTGCCACAGAGTTTTACTCTAAGAGGTGATGCATAGAGTTTTACTCCAAGAGGTGATGTACAGAGTTTTGCTCTAAGAGGTGATATAACCTTACATTTATAACCAGTGTTATAATTACTTACATGTCATGTTCTATGTGCTTCAATATACTCAATAGTATATGTTGTATGTTTGTTAGATATTATGCCAAAATACTTGACCAGAATGTAGTAATATTAGTAATATACTATCGTAAGACACATGTGCACGTAATCCAGTTTCATCAACTGATGGTTTTTCACTACGGGATCAGCCAAAAAGCTTGAGTTTTGATTATTATTTATAGGTAGAGCTAGCAATTAATCCAGCTAATTATAAGACCAGCCAGATTAATTTGTACTCGGGATTAACTAGATTAATTTTGTTTAATCATGATCAAAGTATATTCCAAAATCCTGGAAAGTAGTAAATGTAAATGCGTAGCTAGTAAAAAGTTATTGCATACTAGAATGATCTTTTCCACAGCACATTCATTGTAGTATTTTTGCAATTGTGAATGTCTTCTCTATACTAGTGAAGTGCACTAGGGGTGTCTTCTCTCTTGCTAGTAGAAAAGCACACGAGGGTTGTCTTCTCTCTATACTAGTAAAGTATACTAGAGTTGTCTTCTCTCTATGCTAGTAAAGTATACTAGAGTTGTCTTCTCTCTACATTTAGTCAAGTACACTAGAGTTGTCCTCACTCCATACTGTTGATCTAAATATACATTGGTCATCATGAATGTTTTGCTGTTCACAGAACAACGAAATAATATCCAATATATTGAACTGGGAAATCCCAAGTTAACAGAACAAGTTATGAAACGAATCTTGCTCTAACGAAAGCAGATTAAACACTACCATTTTAGTAGTTTTCATTTTTTTTTTCCAATTTAAATTTTAACATTACAATAAAGTTGTTTGTACATGGAATTCAGAAGCATCAGAGAAACCAAATTATCCCAATGGAAAGTTCTGATTTATTATTCAACAAAAATTGAAGGAAACTGCTCAATTTAAGAAGTTACACAAATTCGTATTAATTTGTGACTTCGGTTTGTCACTAGGATCAATTCGAAATGATTCGATTTCCTTGAAATTTGTGCTTTAACATACAAAACTATTTAATTGTTCGTATGTCACGTTTATATCAAAGTAGCATTACTATCTTGTCTATTTCAGCAAAATAATTCCCAAACCCTTGTGAAATATGAAACAAAGGCTTAACGCACGACAATCATTTTTTTTGCATATTACAATAGTAATGTTGGCAATAGTCTACTCTTTCTTTCGTGCTGGTGATGTCATCAGTTGTTAGTCACTGCATAGTCTAGTACACAGTTGGTTGATTTGTTGTACACAACTCCTGACACCATGTAATGACAGAAAGACAGTGCATTTACATTTTTAGCTGAACTTAGCATCAACCTTGCTGCACCGAATACGCAGTCTAGTCAAATATATGGGTCGTAAAGTTATTGTTCTTTAAGTATAATATGGAGCTGCAGCTATCTCACTCAAGCCATCTTGGACTGGTCACTGGTGATCACAGGCCTGATAGTGATAGCAAAGCTGCTCGAACTTACAGGAAGATCAAGGTTAGTTGCTATATGGTACCAAGGCTTGTTTACCCATGGCCTTTCTCTGTGTAATTTACCTTTGTTGACCCATAAGTTTAAAACAGCAATATTGGACTTGTGATAGTGCTATTTCGACTTCTATCTTGTGATAGTGATCGAAATAGCAGTAATGTTTTTCCGATTTTGTTTTGTAATATTCTGTATTCAATATGATGATCCAACCGAAGTACTTGATGCATCAAGCAAATCATAATTAACAGTAGGCAACATTTTGCCAAGATGTACTAATATCGTGCTAAAATATGTCAGAAGATAGAATTGTTTCACCCAAAAACATGACGAGTTACATGTAATACATGGGTGGATAACTCCTAATGATCTTGCAAGTTTTTGAGAGAAATACAAGTTCTCAAGATTCGAGAAAGGAAACGGCGAGTATAACATACTGTGTTCAGTGGTTAGCGCAGTCAGTCCTGGAGTGATCCTACATTAGGTTAGCATCCCATTGTTAGTCGTAGACAATTTGCAAGCCTTTAGAGAACAATCAATTCACTACCAGACAGAGATCTAAAGCATACAGTGTTTTAATGATAATACAGAGATAGTACTTTTCTATCTGAGCGGGATTAAGCAAATAGTACTCAAACAATATATTGTTTGGGTTTGAATACCAGTATTATTCTGGTTGACTTTGACTTGTGATACAGCTGTTGGTGCCATATATACACAGCTAAACTTCACAAATAGTCCGAGTTTCCTCCATCCCAGTGTGGTCTCAGCAATTAGGTTATCATAAAACCAAAAACTCTCTTTGAAATGAATGGATAGAGCATTACATTCCGCTGAATTGCCCTCTTTTTTTTATTTCAGTCTTCACTTCACTAGAATAATCTGTATTCTGTAGGGGTTGGGTGCATGGACAGTTGTTCTCACAGCCTTTTTCTTTGCAAGCCTGCTCGTGTTTGCTGGTTTGTGTTTTGGTTACCGCAAAAAGGGTAATGGAGATCAATGGGTGCCTATCGTATCACTAGCTACAGGAGTTCTACAGGTGTGTACTGTACTATTGTATCACTAGCTACAGTAGTTCTACAGGTGTGTACTGTACTATTGTATCACTAGCTACAGGAGTTCTACAGGTATGTACTGCACTATTGCATCACTAGCTACAGTAGTTCTATATAAGAGGTATGCAAGATCAGCTCACAATAAATTTCATATCATCCTTGATAAGAAAATAATGTTGATTATTGTTACATGGCAACTTATCTACGGCCTAGCACTAGCATACATATATGTGTGGTTATTAGGGCATTCATACTACTGATATATTTATTTACTGTTCTCGTACTGCATGTATCTTTCCTTCAACATTCATAGTTCCAGCAAAGCCTAGTATTAATCGGTGTTGTTCATTGGGCAGATGGCTTAATTGCATCGCTTATCTCTATTTTCTGATGAGGGAGACCCAGGTTCAATCCTTCCTCTTCCATCATATCAAAGGCACATCATATCAAAGGCACATCATATCAAAGGCACGTGATATCAAAGGCACGTCATATCAAAGGCACGTCATATCAAAGCTCGCGCATATCAAACCCACGTCATATCAAAGGCACGTCATAGCAAAGGCATAAATTCTACTGCTTCCCTACTTAACATTTAGCATAATGTGTTAGTGAATAGATGGTGCTTCTCCCTTCCTTCAGAGAGTAAAAGTCGCACTGTATATGGCTGTCTTGGCTTTGGCCACAATAATTTCTCACATGCGAGATGACTAACCGATTTTAACACATTTTTATGTATCATAATATTATACACTTCTTTACAAGTACAGGTTGTGCTCAGTCTCCTTAGTGTGGCCAAACTGCGTAAACTTCAACCACATGGAAGTCTTCTTGATAGATCCCCAGTAAGTCTTAACTTGTAATCCATTTAGTCATTAATTCACATAAATTTACAGATAAACCCAAATTGTAGATAGTGATTTTAGTAATGCATAAGCAAATGTCAACCAAGTAGTGTTTTCTCTGGAAGCCTAGGTTAAGAGTTATGCTCTCCTAGAATTTTAAGATAGTGCTGGAGTTCAGAGCTTATCACGGTGAGAACTTTTCCGCAGGTTCCGACAAGACATCTTCCATCCTGCTAGTATTGCTTCTATACAGATTTTACAAGCAATGTTTCGCTTTCTGTGTTGTGATATTAGTGTGTATTTTATACATACACTCTCTTCAGCAGGATCTGTCCAAAATAATTTAGGTACTCAACCCAAACAAATGGAATACTGCACACCTCAAAGCCATCTACCTCGTGGCAGCTGGAGTTACTTGGTTAGCATGTGTATATATCAAATATAAGCACTGATATTAGTGAATATAGCGAAACTAAATCAAATGCAATAACGCAATTATTGCACTCAAGATCGATTGAAGCAATTTTGGAATAGAATTATTGCTTGGCCAGATTGATAACACATAGTAACATGATTTGATATATTTGATTATAAAGCACTATTTGGCCAGCATTTTAATTGCCATTTGTAACGATCCGTTGGTGGACTGCCTGAACTGTTGGTATGTATCCAACATTCGCTTTTACTCATAGAAAATATGATATTGTACCATAGGCCACCAACTTTTTCAACATACTTCCGACATACATGCACATCGATTTATTTCCAACTAACAATTTACATTGGAGTAGTTATGTTGCATGATTAGATTATGTGTTTCGTTTGACCTACACTAATCCAAGCCTCGTCTCTCATGCAACAAATAACTCAAAGTAATACTGGATGTAATTCTACACTTGAGATTTGAGAGTTGCCCGCTTTAGCTTCACTTTGAGGGAATATTTCTTCTACTACGAAGCATAAATTAAAAATGGAGTAATAAAGCGACATTTTGTTTTAGATGAAGTATTTTGTAATACTGAACATTATGCTGTTGATATTGTCGTTGTGTCACTCAGTGGGTTACGGTCTGCTATTTGCTGGTAACGGCAGCATAAGGAATGTGGCAATCAATCAATTGAAGGTCAGTTATTATATCAATGGCACTTGGTGGTGATTTGAAGGTGATTGGAGGCAGGAATGGGAACTGGAGTCCCAAAATGATTCAAATCTCAAGTCAAGCAGTGTTTTGACTTTAATTGGTTTGACTTGACAAGGTTAATGATCGACTTGAAATTTTAATTGAATTGTGACTACTTCCACTTGTGACTTAAATTGAATTGGTTGTCAAGGGTTTGCACGGCTGAGAAAGTTTAAAATGCTGAAATGATACAGATTATAAATCATAAATGGAACTGAAAAAACATTGTACATTGTAAAAATAGTTCAGCTGTGTTTGTTTCAGTGTTTAGGCAAACACTAGGTTAGCCAAACAGAAACAAAGATTTGTCCACTCCTCCAACTATAGTTAGGATATCAGATTAGATTTGAATTGATGTAAACAGATTTGACTTGAAATTGTTTAAGACTTTAGCCAAAGTTTACTTGAGACTTGATAAAAGCTGATTTGTTAAGAGGCCTGCAAGCTGCTTGCAGGTCTCTTGAAGCATCAAAGTCAATTATTGAGCGTCACTATATCTATTTTACGCCTGTTCTCATTAAATATATATATTTGCTGATATTATTAGATTAATTCTAGCATTTTGTGACTTTTGTTTACATGTACTATCAGTACAAATTACAATCCATACCCGAATGCATGTAGTAGTGATAAAGTCCAATACTCAATGGATAATAGGCTAAACAAAATGGTCCTCCACTGAGAATTGAACCAATCGCACGGGGTTTCAAATCTGCAATGTTAACCACTACACCTACTACACTTCACCTACTACACTACACCTGCACTACACCTACTACACTACACCTACTACACCTACTACACCTACTACACCTACTACACCTACTACACCTACTACACCTACTACACCTACTACACCATCCAAGCACCTACTACACTGCTACAAAAAAAGTAAAATATCAAGGGGCCAATGTACATTCTACTCGTACCTTCAATCATTGTTGTGAAGTCTCTAAGGGGCCAATGTACATTCTACTCGAATCCTTCAATCATTTTTGTGAAGTCTCAAAGGGGCCAATGTACATTCGACTCGTACCTTCAATCATTGTTGTGAAGTTTCCAAGGGGCCAATAAACTTACCACCTTTCTAGAGAAGTCTTGTTTCCTTTGTCTTGTCCATTATTGCTACATAACAAACAATTTACAAGTGACATATCAGTGAAACGAAAGCGAATGTACTTTGGGCAGCAAGCAACAGCCATAGCAAATTCCATTTCAATATCACATAGTGTATTGTATATTGCCACCAATGAAAGGTTCCCCAATCAAACATTTGACCATAATCAAAGTTCCCAAATAAATAATCAGATTCTCAAACAAAACAACATGCAAGTAATGTTACTCAAAGATTGCTAATAATTAGGAGTTGTCTACCAAATGTCTGTCTGCATATAATTCAAGTGTACAGTAAGTAGAGAAGGCAACTCTGGTGTACTGCACTAAGCACTATAATATACGTTTTGATTGGATTCTCAATTTTTAGACATGGTGCAATTCAATTCAATGCAAGTCCGATTTGATTTGATAACCATGGCTTTGCGTGCATGGCATGTCCCTACTAGGTTTATATTCACTGTTACCTTCAGCGGAATGAGGCCCTGCAGTTAGAATGACCACGATTGCCATAGGAGTTGCCATTGCCATTGAGATATGTGTACCAGAGAATTGAGCAAACCCAAGTAACATCAAACTGGCATTGGCTGCTAGCAGGCCAAGCATTGGCTGCTAGCAATACGTAGGCCTCTCTCTAAAGCTGACACAAAATAAGGTGTATACGATTTATTGTCACCATCTTTTCATTCTTTATTTCTTGCTATATTATTTACTGTACTGATGAAATAAAAAAAGAAAGAAAACTACCACTATTTGACTGCATGGCTGGAGATAGTGGAGATAGTGGAACATTCACAAGTATAAAGTGTACTTACATGTAGATTTACTGATAACTACATATTTTAATGACGAGAAGTAAGTACAGTATAACTAAATGTAGATACATACTGTCACATGTTGTCATGTCACATGTTGTCATGTGACATGACAACATGTATACAACTCCTGCCTACTCTATATGTAGGTAGGAGAGTCATAGCAGTAGAAAAGTAACAACTTAAGACTATACTATAACCAGTGATAGCAATCAACGGGTGGGGTGTCTATATCGTGCTGACTAATACCATGCCCGCAGGCTCCGACTATAATATACAGTATATACTATAATACGATGGATATCTCACATTATAGCCGTACTGTTTGAGAATGCTATGAGTAAGGCCATGCTATCTAACAATGCAGGCTATCACTTAGTCTAATAATCTAGTCCAAGTTCTATATGCTAATAGATAAGAAGAGGCTCATTCATCACTCCTCCACAGTTTGATAGTTTTGTCATTTTCTAGAGCAGCTGATGCTATGATGTTTTCTGTAGGATGGCAAGCACAGCATAAGACCACATCTAGAGAGAAAGAGAGAACATGGTGAGAGTGGCAGCAGTCAGCAGAGAGTAATACGCTACTCTAACCTCTCACAGCAGAACCCAAGGGCAGCCTCAGTCAATTGAGCTATTAAAGGGACTGTTCACATTCGACACTATATCTGGTGCATTATTGCCATTACTGTGTTCTTGCTAGAATAAATTTCCCACCATATTGTTGTCAACCAATGTCTCAGCTGTCGTTTGATACCTCATTTTGTTAGGATTGGACCACATGTAAGCTCACAGTATTATAATTTGCAAGGCATGTTTTCAGCAATTTGGGACAAAACTTTGAGAAGTTGTCTCCTTCCGGCAATAAAGCATCATTCTCCAACAATCGGAAACGTCATATATTTGACCTTATTATATATC
>JAOQGN010166147.1:0-11193 GCA_027564295.1 Himantozoum antarcticum | reverse complement strand
TTTATTAGAATATTTTTATTCTTATATTCCGGCATCGCATCGTCGATTCCGCAGGTTGAAGGCTCCCTAAATAAACTGAATAATAATAAATAATACTAATAGTAACACTAATACATGTAATAATAATGGAATAGCTCAAATTTGTTCAGACGGTATTATTCATTGTGTCTGAGTGGTCTATTATAAAGTGTAGATTCTGTTGAGTTAAGCTCATTTTGGAAGTAATCAATAACTAGACCAAAAAACGTAGGTAGAGAAGTTTTCTTCTCTTGATGACATGCATTCGCGTCCCAAACTGAAAAGCAAAAACTCCAAATGCAATATTAGAACTAAGCTAACCTGAAAAGTTGCATTATTGCACTTAAATGTTTGTTTCACCCCTCTTCTTTATTTATAGAAGTAGTTTAATAGCCATCTAAATAATTATGTCATACGAGATCGACCGGAAAACATTTCACTTTTGCAGTTTTTGCTTTCTCTTATCGAAATATGTAAGATATTCTTGTCGACTATTTGAGTCTAAATATATTCAGGAGAAGATTGCTATTATGTTATATTATGTTATTTCTAGTATGGTAGTAGCCTGAGCTCCAGCAATATCTAAATTCTGTATGTACTTGTGGAATTATATGTATGTGATTACCATCATTAATTATTGTTGCACAGTATTTCCTCTCGGTGGCTGAGATTTGGCGTAGTAGTTGTTGCACTCGGCATATAAGACAGATGTCAGTGATGGTCAGTGTCCTAGTCTACAGTGGTCTGGCAGTAGTTCAAATCATGTGAACTCTACAATTGGGAGTTATTGCTTCGTGAAGCTGAAGGCCGGCCCCGAAGGTCCGGCGGGGGCTGGCCGTCAGCTGCACAAGGCTATAGCAACCAATTGTAGGGTTCACATGATTTGAACTAGTTTGGCAGCAGTGGTCTGCTAGTGTGGTACTTGTTGGTATCATCGCAACAGAGTTATGTTTTTAGCTGATGCTAGTAAAGTAAATCCTGTACATATTCAAGCCGGTGGATGGGACCTGGTTTTTTGAGCCCTGAGGTATGCTAAGGGCTAAACAGTTGGTGTACGGTTTGAGCCCTGAGGTATGCTAATGGCTAAAACAGTTGGTGTATGGTTTGAGTCCTGAGGTATGCTAATGGCTAAAACAGTTGGTGTACGGTTTGAAAAGTTGGTGTAACTACTACCTTAACCATGATGAACGCCCGGTATTTGCATTGATGGAAGATCATCGATGAATTATTGATGTAGTTGCACTGCACATGAGACACGACAGCTAGTTGCACACGACAACTAGTTGCACATCACAACTAGTTGCACACGACAACTAATTGCACACGACAACTAGTTGCACACGACAACTAACTGCATACGATAGCTAGTTGCATACGACAGCTAGTTGCATACGACAACTAGTTGCATACGACAGCTAGTTGCACACGACAGCTAGTTGCATACGACAGCTAGTTGCACATGACAACCAGTTGCATACGACAGCTAGTTGCATATGACAGTTAGCTGCATACTATAGCAAGTTACCTACGTCAGTTTGTGATATACTGTACTAGTTTGTTACCAACATTAATTGCAGTGATTTATCTGATAGGAAATGTTAATTATGATTCTGAGTGATTGTTATTAACTGTGTTTGACAATGATTTACTATTAAGCTTATCAATTAGTGGTGGTCAGAGACGTTCTGTACGATACTATTATAGTCTTATAATCATAGCATAATCATTGTACTTACGCAACCTCTACTTTCTCTGTCGTTTCAGTAAGGTAGGCATAGTCAGCTACTTACCTAGCCCCTGTTCCAGGCATTCTTGTTTAAACGTCTTGGTGCAAAAATTGCACACCAACAATACTTGGAATTGGAACCCTGGCGCTGACTGATAATAAATTATGCTCTTACAGGTTGCAATTTTCTCACTTGGTCCGCTTTGAACCTTAGACTTGTACTACAAAGACTTTGGTCCTTGGTTCATACTTCAGAGACTACATGAAAATGAAAGATCATCAGTATCTGGACATCTTACTTCGAACTCAAACTGTGTTGTTCCTCCATCATTGTTTAATTAGCATTGAATCATTATATCTGTCATGCATCATAATTATCTTTCCCTGTATAACATTGTTTTCTGCATCTAATAACATATTTAGTTAATGGTTATCGTCGAATTGTTATCGGCATCGTCAAAGTACATAATTAGTTAATTTTAGTAATCGGCAACTCTAGAATTGATTCCTGATGGTTGGAAATAACATAATTTTGTTTGTTTTACTTTTACATCCATTGATTCACCAACTGTGAATAACCAAGTGAGCACAATGCCAGTCTCGTTCCAATAGGCAAGTAATTGTTTTTGGTGAAACTGCGGCTCTTGTACCAGTTTTACAAAATTTTAATACACAGTCGTTTAAGATTCATTTAAGGTTAGTTTATAATTAATTGTTATTGTTATTGTTTGGTATCATAGCTCATTTTCTGGTTGCTGCCAAGCCACGCGTGACTCGTCACAGAACCCCAACACTACCCTAATTGCTAATGGTACGCACTCCTTTGATATTCAACGTCCACAACTATGCAGTCCATGGCTCAGAATTTTTGCATCTTTACATTTTTGCTTTTTATGCAACTAAAGACTTGATCACAATTTATCAAATCTTTTCATCTCAGTATTATCACACATTTGTGTAACACTATGCGGTACAGCTGTGAGCAGTTGTACATAGAACATGTCACTAGCCAGCGTATTATGCATGAAGTTTCTCTGAACTCTATACCATGATATTATTCCAGTTAAATGACACGTCAGTGCTCAGACCTATTCTGATTATTAATTAATCACCACATTTGTAGGAGGCTTGCGCTGATAAACACAATTTGCAAAGCTCACAACAATAATTATAATTTGAAATGGCCATATCTAATAATTGGCCTGTACTGTCCTAAAAGCTTCGTTGGCAGCCTGGTAGTCTGTAAGCTGACACATATTCTATAAAATATAATTGCCATTACTGACAGAGCTTGCCTGAGGCTTGTGTAGACGAACAATTAGATCTACTGCTACAATGTGCAATTGAGGCACATCTAAAAATGATTCTAACAACTTTCAATCAATACAATTTACGAACATCTCAGTTTTAAGTTTCCTAATGGAAAAAAGTCAATAAAACACATACAGTTGGATATAGCGATAACTGCTGCGTTATTGTTATTATTTATA
Source organism: Himantozoum antarcticum (assembly GCA_027564295.1). Classification (NCBI taxonomy): domain Eukaryota; kingdom Metazoa; phylum Bryozoa; class Gymnolaemata; order Cheilostomatida; family Bugulidae; genus Himantozoum; species Himantozoum antarcticum. Next base: position 7,959 of record JAOQGN010166147.1, on the reverse strand, counting down.
TTCACATAAATGATCAGTGTGAAATTTTATCTGCGTTTTAGCCTGACGATGAGATCTTTGCCACCTCTACACACGTAAGCCTCCAAACTGGAGTTTTAGTTAAACATCGAGAGATACAAGTAACAACGCCTCCAGGAAACAGCTCAGCTTTATCATCAGCAACAGCTGTTATGTCGTCTGCTAACGTGTCTGCAGCTAGCGCCAAGCCAATACCAGCTCCCAGGAGGAAGACAGATAATTCACTTATAGCTAAGTCAATGGCTAATAACAATCTCGAATCAGATGCTGAAATTGTCGAAATTAGATTTGATGACGACTCAGGCTCGCTTGCGATAAATCAACACGCTCATTCCGCTAATGAAACTAGATATAGTGGTGAAGTGAAAACTAGCACCTGTAGACGATCAACACGTTTGAAAGGAAATGGACGTAGCGGTAGCGTAGACTTGGATATTAGAAGTGCTAATATAAAACGAAGTATGGATGAGTTAAGTAAGAGAGAAGCTGATGAAAATGAGATTACTAAAGATCTTGAGAGACAATTAGCTGAGATTAGAAGATTGGAGGAGCGGCAGCGTAATATTCTACAGAATACACTCAGGCAGGTAGTGGATTCAGTTAATGAGAACCAAAGCAATACTACGCGTGTGCCGCTGTCTACGGGCCACAAAGACGAGATACCAATGGATACTAAAATAGATTACTCATCACTTCTCTCTCCTTCATTTAACAGGAAAACTCCACTCAACTCTCCTTTATTAACTCACAGAAGTACGGCTTCTCCGCAATCACCTAGAAAGCTCTCGTCTGCCAGGAGGCAGGATATGCACACAATAAGTGAGAACGGAGGCTACAGTATGACAGATCTAGCAGCCATGTCTCCTGCTTCCAGTCATCGCACTCTCTCCTCGATGGCGTCACCACTCCTGCCTCCTAGATCAGACTACGGCTATCCAATGAGTAGCCACTCTCTACCCCCTAGACCAGACCAGACTAGACCAGACAGGCAGCCGCACACTGCCAATAGTTTAGCTGATCCATACACTGATAAGAACTTCAGATTATCTGCCAGCTATACGGAGTTGCCTCCTCAGTTTGGGAGTAGTACCGGTGATAGGAGCGGATACTTTTCTGACAGGGAGACGGATCGTCGGAGAGGTGGGGATGAGCTGAAGAATTATACAGATGAAGCTCGTAGGGCTTTGTTACATTTTGAGATAGAAAAACGTCGGAAACAAGTAGATGAGAACAATCAATTACGTACAGAGTTACAGCGACTGATACAATCTGGGTCTATTCCAGCTGCTAAGTATGACCGGCTACGTGAGATGTATAGAGACCATATTAATAGGAGCAGAGAATACCTCGGCTTAAGCAGCAGTAGCCTAAGTTCTATATCCACAGGCAGAAGTGTTAGGCTGGGTTATGAGGGTTACAACACAGATTCAGATATAATGAGTTCTACAGAACAACTAGCTGTAAATATGAGTCAAAGTTCTACCGTAGAACACTTCATGCAATCAAATGATAGTCTATACAAGCAAGCCTCATCTTCCAAACCTCCAAATAAATCTACTGCATTCTCAAATCAATCAATTGCTCAGCGTAGGACTAATTTAGCAGATTCCAGCCACCCAGCTGTTGCTTCTCCCATACCTCACGAGGATCGTACATCTGGTGCCAACCACCGTAGTAGTAGTAATCTTCCAGCTATGCCATTACTGGATATACGAGCACCAAAATCTTCGACCTCAAGACCAAACTCTACGTGTGAACTAAGCAGAGTCGGTAAGATTACATGTCGTTACATTTATTGTAGTATTAACGATTATAAACTTTGTTAGAAGTTAAAATAGATGCCGCTTTGCCAACCTATCGCTTCAACTATGGAAATATCTATGACCATATTTATCTTGTGCATATCGGTTTTGTATTACGGTGAAATTGCGATGCATTGTTCGGTTTATTGACTATGGTAATTTGCATAGGGCCAACTGGTGAGACACGTTCAACTAAATAAAACATGAAACATTTTTGCAGAAAGATTTTGTTTTAGGTTTTCAGGATTTCAGGTTGGCACTATTTCACATGCATAGCGTAACGGTAGATTCTTACTATACTTCAACTCGCAAATATGGACTTCTCTAATTACGATTGATCCAAGCTGTTTTGGTACTAGCATAAGTTCAATTAGTACTTTCATGGAAATTAAACATCTACTAAGTTATGTGAAAATTCACTATTGATTGTGTCATGGAATTGAAAGCTGATATGCACCTACAATGTGTATCAGCTGAACCAAGCCGTTTCATCAATAGCACAATTATATTAACTTGAAAAGACCAAGCCGTGCAGTCGTCAATGACATGTAACAAACAAAATAGATAGAATAAGATTTTCAATAAGATTTTCAGGAAATTAAGTCATGCCACCCTCTACTCTCCAAGACTCATTAATGAGAGATGATTATTTGCCATTAATCAGAGATTGTTTGAAAGTTCCAGTATGGCGTTGGGAATAAAGCTAACCAGTTAGTAAGTTACCTATTTAGTATTGGAATAAGAAGACAACTCCTACTAATCCATTAATTTGTCGACCTCTCAATTAAAATAACTAACTAGGTGGTGAACATTTATTATACCACCAACTCTGTCAGGTGGTATAATAAAAGATCTTTATATACTGAGATATATAAATAGGTTACAACAGAGCTATTGGTATAATGAATAGGTTACAACAGAGCCAATTACAACATGGTCATGCTGTAACTAGAGATGTGACAAATACCAAACGCACAGTAGCACATTATTTGTGTAATATTGTCTTTTGTAATGAATGGTGGTCCATTGAATGATAAATGTAGCTTCACCTCCCGAGTTTTATATCATTGCAGTATTTAAAGAAATCCAATTGAGAAAAGGTAGTAGCACTCCAAACATTGAAAGATCATCTTGACTAAAAGCTGATTTTATTCTATTCTAATTGATGCCATGTATACCAGCACCATATTGAAACGCATTGTATTGTGAAATTGGCGTGTTACACATCCCTAGCTGTAACACCAATATGTACTTATAATTGTTGGGTTTCAGAGTTGCCCGCTTACCGAGACTAATATTATGTTGACTGCTACTTGCAATACATTACTCTAAAGTTAACTATGACTGCAATGTAGCTGAAATTAGTGATGTAGCCCTGCTATTCACCGTTTGTAGGAGACATTTCTCGCACTGCTAGTGATGCTAGCTTTGGTGATCCCGAAGAAAGGATTATTGATGCCAAGCTAGAAGGAGGCAAAACTATTATCCAATCAAAAGAGAAGGAGGCTACGCTCAAAGTAAGTAAGCTGAGGCTACGCTCAAAGTAATGTACACTGAGGCTAGGGTCAAAGTAATTAAACTGGGGCTACCCTCAAAGTAACTAAGTTGAGGCTACGGTCAAAGTAAGTAAGCTGAGGCTACATTCAAAGAAAGTAAGCTGAGGCTACGGTCAAAGTAAGTAAGCTGAGGCAGGTCTCAGATGGACATGCATACTGGGCAGATTTGTAGTGGGCACTGTTATGTACGGTTTACACCAGGTTGTCTCAGACAAGTCTCATATATTGGAGACGGAAAAGTAATAGTAAGTAGATTGGTGTAAAGGCTAAAGTGGAAGTCTAAGGACTTCCTTCAACTTTGCATAAGTTTAGCCGATCATAATGTATATTCACTTTCTGTATAAAAGTTGTCATTTTGCTGGGTCATTATAAAGCTACACATGCGCCCATGTGGTTCCAGGCAGTTTCGTTTCATGAAGAAGTATTTGAAGATTCCTGTAACTGAAATAAAGAGGAAATATTTTTGTCTTTAACGTTTACTAATTAATCTAAATATTTGCCGATCCATACTGTATACAACATGGAACTTACATGTACATGCATGTATGCAACAGTTTATGCATATCAAAAGTCAAAACAGAAATGTTTTTCCTAGATTGTTGTCTATTTGGTTTCTGCATTTGCACAGAGATGCAAATGAATGAAGTTTCTATGGCTAGTGTGTTTGGTTAGCAGCCATTGCTGATGAGTTATTAGTCATGTGGAAATGTGTAATGGTAATTCAGTATGTTTCCATGTGGCTGTTGAAAGCGCATCTAAAGGGAATGCGGGTGATGTGGTAGATGGAAACATGATGCTTGCGCTGCAAAGATAGCCAAAGTCACAGCACTTGGGGCAATCGAATTTTCTAACGTGGCACTTCATGGAGACACCCTAAGCGCTTTGATAGAGGTCACAGATCAATTAAATCAAATAAATTTAATTGAAAAGCCATACTGATTCAATTCCCATACATTCCGTGGTTGTTTCCTTTTGCAAGGTATCTTATTGAAGCCAGCATCAATATGTTAGTCATAACCATATTCCTTGTAGCAAGAAAAATTGCCAATATGACCAGTAAACATCATTAATCTGTTGATCGGGATCTATGATTTTTGAAATTATAATTTATGTTTCTCCCGGAAACGATGCAAATAGATCTATATGTCATAATCCAATTAAAAACTGAGAGTTGAGAATCGAAACTCCCACGATCAGTTAGTAAAAGTGCATGCAGTTTATTTGCATGGAAACAGTCACGAAGGGAAACGACTCCCATTCCATCGCCACAATGCGATATCAACAGCAGCCACATGGGAACATACTGATTCATCAAAATGTACATTGCACCGGTCGTGAATCAAAGACATCCAAAACCTTCCCCGATCATACTTAGTTCACAGTATCCGTATGTCACTTCTGTATATTCAATAAAATCTATAACTGTTCTGAGAATTTTTCTGCATTATTATTCTGGCAAATTTGAGAATTATCCATAGAGCTAATATCCACACATATGTACACGTTTGTATATAAGGTCTTTGGAACTATCACAACTGTTGTAAAGTCCAATACTTCTTGGTGAATGGCGAGATATGTTTTAATGCGAGATACACTACATATTTTTGTGCAATAGAATTACAGTTGCCAGTGTTCAGTTAATGTGGTATAATTTTACTTATTTTAATGAAACTCTAATACGCACCTAACTGAGTTATATTATAACTTTCAATTCATTGAGAAGAGCACATGCTTCAACCCTCCAGTCCTCTGGGTAGCCTGCCTTGATAGGCTTCATTTCTCACAAGAAATACAGGCAAATGCATTGAGAGTTATCCACCATTGACATGGCGCAGTCATGTGGAATTTGTATTTACCATCAGTGGATAGCTCCTAATTTTCCAGCTTTTTGAAGGATCAAATGAGTTTGCCATGACCGGCTCCCATCCCCAGCACAAAGCACTACTATACAATTACCTCCTCAATACTGTCCTACCTATAGTCCTAGTCAGATTTTCCAGTCCACTGATTGTTGTGTTCATAGAGTAAATGTACCGTGAAAACTTGCCACTGAACACTAAAATGCTACATATATACATCATAAATACGGTATATATATGATATTAAATTGATATTCTTGGGAATAATAAGTACGAAGTACTTTTTTTTAGAAAATATAAAATAACAAAATATGTGTATAAATTCAAATTACTATCTAATAACGCATAATGGTATGAGGTAAAAGGAGAAAATAATTGAAAATGGAATACAAAACAATATAATGATGATCAGATGAGTAAAACTAATTCATTTGATATAAAATAAATTAGTAGAAATGAATTTAAAAATGCTAGATTATTTGATGAGATTGATTCAATGAAATGATTAAGAGAGATTGATGGTTCTAATATTCCAATGAGCTTGATTTGGCAAAACACATTAAGCTTAAAATATAGCGAAAGGAAGACAACTCGCTATAGGTATAGGTATAGCTACTTCGTATGGTATAGCGCATATCGCATAGAGTTATCTCCCCATAGAGATATCTCCCCATAAAGATATATCATATACCGTAGAGTTATCTCCCTTATATATTATGTAGAAGATAACTCTATGGTATATGGCATGTTGGTCTATGGTATAATTCCCTTTCAGTTCGGTCAGCTTTACGTAGACTTAGATATTGGTGTTTGGGATTTTGACGCCCCAAATTGGAAATTGGTAACTTAGTCTTAGATGCAGTGATCAAATCAACAAACAAATTTACCAGTATAGCACCTTCGTCTAGCTCACACACTCAAAACAGCAGTAAGTGGGCTGAGAACTCCAGTAATTATTATTAGACTCCCCCTTCAGTCTCATGCTGAAGGGGTAGCTGCAATGGATGCCATTGCAGCTCCCCCTTCAACATCAGATTGGGATATTGTGCCATCAAAGAGTTCATATTATGTAGAGAGTAGACAACTCTCATGTCTGCTTCACCATTAGTCCATCTAAAAATCAATAGTCCTTGTAATTGATTTGTTTGAACTTTCTTTAAAGACAATTATGCTCAGCTCAGTGGATGTGGAAAAGAATGCTAGAAGTTAACACTTTGACACTGCCACATGAATATGATATTAATCAATATCATAACTGCATTACATACACCACAGCCCCTGTCAGTACTTTTTTATTGTCTGCCATTGATTTCATATTTAAAAAAATAGATTGCTATAAAATTATCTAAATATGTGATTATATATGATTAAGACATATGAATAGGGATTGACTTGTTTTGTTATCTCATTACATTTTTGTTTATAGTCAAATAGTATTAGGATGACTGCTTTGACATTGTAATGATGCTGCTAATATGACCTGTAATACACAGAAGGCATCTTAATGCTGCTACTGCCTCAGTATCATTTTCTAATCAATGATTGGCTCGATACAATCATATAGCCTATAGATGCTATCACAATAGCTGCTAATTAAATTACTCTGTAGCTTAAGAGATTGGTTGGTTATGCTCCTGCACTTGCGTTCCTCGGATATTATTCATTCACTGGGACACCGCCATCACTCGTATTTGCGATGGACTACCGTGCTGGACTATATTGGTATTTTTGATTTAACAGGGTATAGCAGCGGAGAACATGCCAACTAGCCGGTTTAACTTCCCCACCAAAAAGATACTAATCATACCTGACAGCGGTTCTAGGGAGAGAGGTGAGTACAGCCTGTCTACTCAATTCTTTATTATTATGGTGGAAGATAAATCTTGCATCCTAGAGTCTGTTCTGTTCTGTTCTGGACATCCTTCACAACATCTGTTAGATGGTTACAGCCGGATTTTTATGTTTTGATGGCGCGATGCTATTTAATGAGACTCGATTGGAATGCTATTGAATGAGACTTATTAGAAGGTGTAGGGTAGAAGGTGTAGGGTAGAAGGTGTAGGGTAGAAGGTGTAGGGTGATCTAATTCTTCCCTCTGATGTAAATAAATCCATATGCATCTATAAAATTTGATGGCAACTTTGCTACTACATGTAGTTAAATGCAAATTGTAGGGAAAGTTTTGACCCATGACCTTTGACTCTAGCAGAAGTTAATTTTCACTTTGCTTCCATTAAAATAATAACTTGCTCAAAATGATATAGGCCTACCGTACTAAGTGTGTAGTAATTTTTCTGTTTTACTGCTGCTGCATTTTTTTTATAAGAGAGGTGAAAATTAAAGTTCATCCAAATGTAATCCAAATTACTAGGCATTATAATTTACATGTACACGTAGTATGTTGGTGCCAAATTTAAATAGTTGACTGTGCCTATGTCTTATCTGTGTGCTCCTCAAACCGCAATGATAAATTAGATATTGAGTTTTGGACTATCTACATGCAATGTCGTAGCATAGTCCCATTTTGAAAGTCGGACCATATACAAGCAGAATACTGGCTATCCCCAGTATGATGGCTTCTTTCTGTTACCGGTATATTAAAAATGTATGAAAACTGATCAATTTTCAGTATTAGGACAATAACTATCGAATGTGGAATATCAAATGGCAGCTTATTTATAAATTTGAGGCGGGAATGTAAAGACGTAATACGTATCAAATTAT
>JAOQGN010166036.1:0-11193 GCA_027564295.1 Himantozoum antarcticum | reverse complement strand
AAAGTGTTATGCTTTTTGTATGGCTTTGATTCAAATAGTGTTCAATTTGATTTAGTAAATCTATAAGAATATTTTATAATTATCATATTAATTCAAGAATGATTATTTATTGCAAGTAAATAATAGAGATGAAGTCATGTAATAATAATCAATGTTGATCTTGTAACTTCTCCAGAACCTTGTAACTTCTCCAATTACATCTGCAGGCTAGGCTACAGTCACTATCTTATTTGAAAAGGATAAATTATTAATTATAAACAAATAATAAAATTATAATAATAATATCGAATTTAATAAATTATAATTATATATATTTCTGTTGGAGTCTACATTAAGCAATGAATAACATCTTCTATAGATACATTAAAGAAATTTATAACAATTAGATAATCAGTTTATATTGGACATCTGCATACAGTGATACTGATAGTGATAGCGGTACATAGCTCGCATAGTTGTGAATTTTATTTAGGTTCCTGATCAGCCCTGCTGAATCCAAAAACGTCCTCTACTGTTAGCTGTAGGAAATTGGTGTAGCAGTTTGCCATTTTCTCACCTGTTTGAACATCCAACTGCCCAACATCCAACCATCCTCAAATATAGAAACAAATAACTGTGCAAATTTCATTGAATAAAAAATAATCTAAACATGACACTGACTGTCTTTACTCAGCGACCACTCCAGGAATGTACTAGCTAGAGTTCTCAACCCATCGGATGTGTTTATATAAAGTGGCTTTATCTACACCCACTTTATTCTAATTCATCTGGTGGGCTGAGAACTCTAGCTAGGAATGTATCATAGAGTTATCTTCCCTTAGGGAAGACAACTCTATGGATTGGACTCAAAAATGGCGCCTTGAACCACGTGACTTATATAAAGTGCATTTACCGTGATTCGCCAGACTTTGTATTTGTATGGCTTTGGTAGGACCCTTCCCCCCCGGCAACCACAGAAATTCAATAATGTGAATGTTAGACATTTGGAGTTTGAAAGCAATGCTGTGTGTAGGCAGCTTAGGCAATAGACGGAGTAAGAGAGGGAGGGATCTATTTGTGCCGATCCCCAAAAACTCAATTCGAACGGTAATTTACGAACTGTCAGTTACTCCCGGTGCTCCCGGGTGATCTGGTGAACACCGGTAAGCATCCATAACATGGCCATTTTCCAAAACTTAAACTTTGAGTGTCAACGCCCAAGTTATAGATCCTAAACTCCAAAATTTGAGTCTTGAACCCCAAATTTTAAATCTCAAAACCTAAATTTTAAATTGAATGAACCCCAAATTTGTAGTCTTCAACGCTAAAATTTGAGTCTCAAACCGCAAATTTGCGTTTCACACCCGAAATTCTTAATCTGAAACCCTAAAATTTGAATCTTGAATCCCAAATTCCGTAGTGTCGGACCCGGAATTTTGAGTCTGGAACCCTAAATTTCCATCTCGAACCTCAATTTGCATGCCAAACCCTAAATTTGCATCTAAAGCCCCAAATTTTTAGTTTCAAACTCCAAATTTTGAGCCTCAAATCCCAAATATTTATTCTCGAACCCCAAATCGTTTAGGGTCCAACCCCCAATTTTGAGTCTCAAACCCCAAATCTTGAGTGTCAAACCCCAAAACCTAAAATCTCAAACCCCAAATACCAAACCCCAAACCCCATATGCCAAACCCAAAACGCCTTGCATATATGCTTTATAAATGCATGGTATGGGGAAACAACTCTTAAATTCATTATCCTTGTCGACTTGCTAACTTGCCAGCAAGTTTATTAGCTTTCAATGTGATCTCAATGGAACCGGTATATTGGCAGCTTCAAAACGATTTGTTGCCTGTTTCAACCTTCAATGAAATCTGAGAGTTGAAGTTTTTCATATATTTGAATTAATCCCTCCAGGTGTCGGCTATATCAAACAAATTTAATTGTTACTGTGGGGGCTTAGTCACATAAAACATGGTTGCGTTTTCCGTATGGAGGGGCTTATTTATTTACAGATTTCTGTGTCATTCCATAAATCTGCTGGTGAACATGCCTGCAACCTTTGGTGAGGTCAGAATTTGCAATCGTCTTTCGCCACCGTCCTGTTAGGTACAGGGGGTATATTTATTGATTGGTCAGTTGCACAGTGTTTCCATGCAAATACAATTTGATGACTGAGTAAGATATATATAGGTATCAAGCAAGGACTTTATAGACAAATAAATGTAATTAATAACTGAAAGATTTCTGTGAACTGTTGTGCTCAATATATAAACACAAACAAATGGGAGAAATCATTTTATAGTCTCTATGGAAGATTTGGTAGGAGGTGATAAATCCAAAGTAATAAGGTGGAAAAACTTGCAAAATGAATATTGACTTCTTTAGTACGACATTATGAAAATTTTCGTACATAGACAATTTTGAAACTCAGCAAGAAAGATGTGCAGAAAATTAGCTTTCCAATGATGTATAATTTGTGCAGGTTGATACATTTTGTGCGCATTTTATTGAGGTCAGTGTATTACAAATTTCATATAAGCTACAATGCGGAAATAAATACACCTCCTGTACTGTTGTTTTCCAACTATCGAGAAATCACCAAACGTCAACAAATTGGAAAACCTAAGATCACAACTGTTAGGATTACGGAAATGGTTAATGTGTTGTACCCCAATCCCCAACCCCAATCCACAATAGACAAGCGAGATCCTAATGGTTGTAATCTTTGAGTTATGAACTCTTTGACCTTATTAAATATCATTTTTTATTATGGCAAGTTTTGGTTCCACCGAAATTGGAACAGAAATGCGACGCTCTAGCATGAGTCAAGTCCAGTAAGGTCATCACTCGGTTATTATCTGTCAGAAATAGTACACCCTTAGTTAACTAATTACAAGCATACACATGCGCAACACATTCCGTGAAGAAATGTAGGAGAATTTCTGCCATAGCGGAATTACTCCTCTTCCAGGGGCATCTCTTCACACACCCGCAATAAACGTGGAGGTGGCTATCTGTCATTATAAGTGGGAAATAGCGACTACCGGTTTGACCTATATAGTGTCTACACATACACGCATGCGCTATTTGTTGGTTCCAATTTCCGTGGAACCAAAATGTGTACTATATATAATAAGGTCAAATTTATGACGTTTTCGATTTTCCCGATTGATTGGTAATGGCGTTTTATTGCCGGAAGGAGACAACTTCTCAAAGTTTGGTCCAAATTTGATGAAAACATGCCTTACAAATTTCAATACTGTGAGCTTACCTGTGGTCCAATCCTAACAAATGAGGTATCAAACGACAGCTGAGACATTGATCGACCACTATATGGTGGCAGATTTCTTCTAGCAAGAACACAGTAATGTCAATAATGCACCAGATACAGTCTCAAATGTGAACTATCCCTTTAAATATTGGTATTTCAAATCATTGTGAATCATAACATCGGTATGCCGTGGCCCGACTCGACCCGACTAGGATATTTTATGGCTCACTGCAGTCCTGATGTATATTAATATTTATTATGGACCCTAAACTTATAAAATACTATAAATATATTTAAATATATATATATATATTTGCTGCACTATTTCCACTCCATGGAAACACTATGATAACAGCGGACATTTTACGTGGATAAAAATATCATATTTATTTATATAAGCCTGAATAACTTGAAGCATGAATATAGAAGCATGATTAACTAAGAAATTTGATTACATCTTTATCAAGGGAAACAAAAGCTGACTATTATGACATGACAATTATGACTATTATACACATGTAATTAACCTAAGTATTCAAAAATCCTTTGTTCCTGACAATACGAAGGTAGCTAAAGTACTCATCCTCTATAAAAGAAATGGAGAGAAGACATCATGTAACAACTACAGACTTATTTCAATTTTACCTATGTTTTCAAAGATTTTTGAAAAAATGATAAATTTTCAACTTCAAAGTTATTTAATGCTGAACAATACCATCACGAAATATCAATACGGTTTTAAAAAAAAGAACGGTACCAGAAAAGCATTAATTGATTTTAGTCAAAAGCGTTTTTCCGCTTCGAATGAGAGCCATACTATTCTTGGCATAGTTATAGATTTTTCAAAGGCAATTGACACTATAAACCATGAGCTACTTTTAAATAAAGTGATAAATTTATATAAATACCCGACTGCAACTGTAAAACGGTTTCAAAGCTATGTAACAATCCGATTTCAGTATATCCAATTGGAAGAACATACTTGAGAAATTTTACCTATTATTTGCAGTGTACCTCAAGGTTCTATATTAGGGCCAACATTATTTATTTTATATATTAATTATTTGACATTGACCACCGAGAACTTTGACCCTATACTGTTGCAAGACGATACAAATTTATTTTTCCATTGCAAAAATTTGAACAGCGATATTCAGAGAATAAATGGAAACTTGGATAAAGTAGTTGACTGGTGCAATGAAAACCGACTGACCTTAAACATTGACAATACAAAATAAATTGTTGTAACAAATCGTCAAAACAACTCCACACTAAATAATGCTATTCTAATGAAAAATGTGCCCGTCTAAAATGCAATTCACGTTAAGTTCCTTGAAATCACTATTGATGAGACATTAAGCTGGGAAAACCACATTGATAGCATTCGATCAAATCTAAACAAAAGCACAGGATTAATATTTCAGGCATCAAGCTTTTTACCCACTCCTATCCTAATTCTACTTTACAACGATTTAGTCAATAGCAAGCTAATCTACTGTATAGAAGCTTGGGGAAATGCACCTAAAACACATCTAAACAAATTATTTGCCATACAGAAAAAACTTTTAAGAATTATATATACAAAAAGTTGCCCAGAGAACACAGATCATCACTTTTTCAAAAGGGCTGCATTCCTCCAGTACACCATCTATTATACACTGCGTATCTGCCTCTTTGCCCATTCCTCCAGTGCACCATCTATTATACACTGTGTATCTGCCTCTTTGCCCATTCCTCCAGTGCATCATCTATTATACACTGCGTATCTGCCTCTTTGCCCATTCCTCCAGTGCACCATCTATTATACATTGCGTACCTGCCTCTTTGCCCATTCACTGTGTAATAACACGTTCCGTATCCCTTATTATCAAACTCATGACTCAATCTACTATCTACCATTCCCTTCATCCACCTCTGACTGTGGTCATAGACAAGTTACATACCAAGCATCTGATGCATGGAACAAGATCCCCAATGATTGAAGAAACATGGCTGACATCATTTTGTTCAAAGCGGCCTTAAAGCAGAACCTGCTTGACTCATTAGCTTTGCCTCTCTTGGACCTGACTAATTGTTGATTCTGGCTCCTCGCCCAGATTAGCCTTTGCTATTGCGCATGTGGAGCCCATCATTTTTACTCATTTTCCATCAACTTTCATTTTGTTAGACGCTTAATTATTTGTTTTTGTCTTGTCGCTTCCTTGTTATGCTTAAAATTATTTTGTTATTGTATCTTTCTCGAAACTATAATGACTATTCGTAATAATGAAATAAAACAAACAAACAAACAAAATAACAATTATATGATTAGGCAAAGATAATTTAACATTAACAAATGGAAACATTGCAGTTAGTTTAATAAGTCAGTACTCAGTTAAACAACTAATTTCTCAAAATCTTTGTCACCTACTGAACATCGATGATATAAAATTTACGGCTTGCGAAAATCAAATATAAATTTAAAACAGCAAACTAGCAAATATATATTAAAGTTTCTTAATGAAATTATAGTCTCCAACTACATGTAGATGAGTGTTATTTTTCCGGGGAAAACCTATGGCTTACAGCTTGGTGGCGGTCTTTAATTTTCGACCATGACACTATCCCGTCCTAAATCATCACCCCTTAAAACCTACTAGTATCCGTTTCCATGGGAATCCTACTAATTCATGCACAGGGTCACCCTAAGGTCACAATATGACCTTGAAAATAATTTTGTTAACTCCTACATGTTCAGCTTCCTTCAAAGCCTATATGAGCCCACTTCTAAATGAATTTGGCGAAGCTTAGCTTTGACAAGTTTTATGGCTGTCACAGGAAGTGCGTCCACCCAACCCAAATAAAACTTTGCTATTGCATGTATCACCACCTCCCCTATGTACCACCAAAGTTTCGTAGCTCTAGGTCAAACTGTTTTTAGCGAGATAGAGTGCATTTGTGTTTGCGATAAACGAGCCAGCAAACATTTAAGTTAGTAGTAAATTATGCAGTAAAATCTGCCAAATATTGAAGTAAGCAGTCACGTATACTTCACTGTGTACTTCAATGCACAGCGCATTAAAGTATTAATGTGACGCAGCACTGATTGATAATAAGGAAATAGGTTCTGGTCTACAGGAATTGTGCTGGTATTATCTTTGAATATCATAAAAATTAAGACCCATACTTTCTACATGAAAGTAGTATATGTCCTTGTTTTCTTCTTCATACCGGCTATAGTGTACAGTATGTATTGAAAAATATAGAATATCTGCATATACAAAAAATATTAAATGTGTAGAACAATTTGCAAGTAGTATACGCCCTTTCAAAGTCCAACTTTATCCTTGGGAGTCGACAGTAAAGTATGCAGTAAATGTGTGTCCATTGTTGAAGTAAGCAGTAATGTATGAAGTAACAATCATTAAACTATTGAAGTAAACAGTAAAGTATGCAATGCAACGCAACGCAATGCACCGCAACGCACTGCAATGCAATGCAATGCAATGCAATGCAATGCAATACAATGTAATGTAATTACATTATTATTATTATTAACTAATAATGTAATTATAAGTTACAATTATGTAATGTAAGTATGTAACACAGCAAAAGTCTTTCTATTATTGAAGTAAGCAGTAAAGTGTGAAGTAACAGTATGCGGAATATCGAATCAAGCAGTAAAGATGCATTAACATCTGATTTATTTGGAAGTAAGCATTAAATTGCAAAGTAAATACTGCTAAATTGTTTTTCGCATTAAAATAAGCATTGAAGTAAATTATATTTCTTGAAATGTGAAGTGTGAAGTGAAGTATACTTGACTGCGTACTTTAATGCACTGTGCAGTGAAGTAGTAATGCGACCCAATACTGCAGAAAACTATAAATATTGCTACCGAGGGTGGCATAACTATGCGACATACTTAGGTTTATAGTAGAGATAAACTTGGGTAAGGATTGAACTCAGTCCTGAAGCTAGAGCACTAAAACCGGCCTGTTCAATCTAATATGACATTCAGTTACATCTTCAGTAACTCTACCCCATCGCCACCCTACCAACTTTAGTTAGTTGATTATTGAAAACAGATATAAAACGTTAACCAGTGATATAAATTGACCGGTCAAAATTAATTAAATTGACTAGCAGACTTGCATTTAAATAGTTTTTTATTGAGGTGCGGACTTAGTAATTTTTGGATAACAAGTTATTTTGATTTTGAAAATTTAGCACCTCAAAAGAACACAGTTTATGAGATCACTGCAAAATGTTATTGTTAGTGTGTTTTTTGAAACAGATTATGCAATCATTTTTGGAATATCAATTTGTGGACAAATCTTTCACTCACGAGATTTGTACTTGTTTTGATTGCATAAACTGTAAAACCTACGGTAATTGTTTCCTGCGGAATGTTACCGCATGAATTGCTACCAAATAATGATAATCATTAACAAGAAAAATTGTATACTGCATGTTATAATTTCCTAAATCAGTGCAATAGGATCATTAGAACGACAAGAAAGTAAGGCATTTTGTAAACATATCTTAGTGACTACTAATGAAACAAACCAAATAGGATATTGTGCTATGGTACTGGAATACAGCCAGCCAAAAGGTGGCTCAGCAACCCATGACAAGTCCCTGTTTGACAAATTGGAATCACGAGATACTGGCTCTGACCTAACGACAGTGATAACAGAAGGACCGGCCACTTTTAAGTTCCTCCTTTGTCCCGCTACAGTGGAAATAATACAAATGTCACAGATGGATTCCAAAAGCCAAAAGTATTGACTGTTCAAACTAATTATTCTAAATTCTTTTCTACGACTAATAGGATTTTGGGTAATTACTAGAATGGAATTATTTATATGATATGAATATTCAGAGTATAGATCAGAAAATTCAAATGAATCAATTGTATCCTTAGCTGATGACATTATTATCAATTACTATCAATCTACTAACCATAGCCTATAACGCTAATCATTTGGTAGATCAGCAAATGGAGTAATTTCCTGGTCGAAGTTGGAATAGTAGAAGTTTCTAGAATAGAAACTAAGAGAACCATAGACTGGAATAGAGGAGTTCGCTTTGAATTTCGCCACAATTGTAGCGGTAGGTAGAATAGTTGACAAAACATTGGATTAGGTGGTGCATCCGTCATAGTAAGCACATTTGGATGAGCTGCAAATTGACATTGCGTTTTCCAGACACACTTGAACCCACCAGAAAACAATCCTAAATAGCATATACATATTTTGGATACATTTACAGCACAGTCATGGCTCTAATTAAATTTAAGCTGGTTTGCATGATACATAAGAAGTGTAATTATAGCTTAAGAAATATAATCAGCATAAGCATCACAGTTTATCTAGAAGCCTACGTTCACATGATGCATAACATAAGTGCATGGTGAATAAGACATTCTCTCAAATTATACCCAGAGACACATTCCCATCATCAGCATAACTGGTAACACAAACACTTTATATTGCATCTGCTTTATTAATTACTATATACTTGTATATTTTAAATCATTCTATTACTACTACTATTCCAGAGACCAGCATATATGCCTCTTCAAGAAAGATAGTAAGAAATACTTGAAGAAATAAAGTAATTAACAGTTGAATTGTTGCCAATGCTAGTTGCATATTATGTTATTATATATAAACTAATTTTATATTTTACAGTCTCATTCAGTTTTGTTTGGTGCCGAGATATGATAATTTTATTGGAAGTGTTAAATTAGTAATATTATTATTACAAATGTATGTTAAATAAATTATTACATTGGTAACTAAATTATAATTTCATTACTTATTGATTGGTGACAAATTCATGGCAAATATCATCACACGGGATCCACAACGCAATGACTCTTAATTTCCTTTTGATAGTATGCTGATAGATGCTGAGTGAAGCAGTCAGTCTGAGTGACAGTGAGTGGCAGTCCAACTCGACAAGGAAGCATTACTACAATGTAGCTTTAACTGTCTCAATGAATCTTTGTTATAGCTCTTGATTGTTGATGTCAAATATTTTGTGTTTTCTTGGCAAGGGTGTACCACGAACTAAAACTGAATAACTTGATAAAGCAACTTTTAATATTGACCCACAATCAATAAAAAACAAATTTAAAGCTAATTACTCTTTGAAATATTGCAAAGTGATACATGCTGAGGACACACTGGGCGTAGCAATCCATGGTTGCTCACTTCTCAATTGGTCGGCAATATGGTTCATACGCCAACATAACCAGCATACAAGCATAAGCCTTCACAAAAAATGCCCTCACAGCAAAGTTTGGCAAAACCAAATCTTCCCCGATTGCTATTATGGCATTGCAATAAGTGCTTAAGGTGAGACAGAGCATGCGTAAGGTCGTGTTCACATCATCCGCAGCAGTGTCTGCGTCACAATGCTGAGCAACTCAGATATGTTGCAAACCAAGCTTTAATATAATAGATAAAACACAGTGACAATACATTTGCAAAAATAAAAATTTATACCAGTATATTTATCCTATCACAATTAGACTGAACACTTTTTACATTATTACACAATATTTCTATTTAGTGATATGCATCATGAAGCCTATTACATTGACATTAAGATTAATAGGTTCATGATATGATCATTAAATCTTGTTTTCAAAGGAATGTATATTTAGGTTTGACGTATTTAAATTTCCAAAATATCCATTGGTTGTACATGTAGTATTGCATGATAACAAGACCTAGAGCCTTAAATCATTCACCACTGGATTTTCTGGGATTTATTCACTAATGCAAGTAAACAAAAAGTTGACTCTTAGTGTGACATAGACATAGACGCACATCATTTAATAATATCACACAATTCTAAGCCTCTCTCAATACCAAATAGTAGTAAGTTTTCATCATCAGTAATTTTATTAACTCCTGTTGACATCATGAGAGTTGAAGCTCATCTTAAAGGAATAGATTTAAATCAGCTGCTGGATTGGATATGATTCGAGCAATGCTTGTCAAAATAGCAGTCCCAATAATTATAGCTGTTCGTTTAAAACATATCATTGATTCCAGCTTTCAAATTGAAAAATTTCTAACCCAATTAAAATGAGCCAAATTAATACCTTTCTACAAAAAAGGATCGCCAAAATAATCTAAAAATTCCATCCTTTTTCAATACTTCCAATATGAGGTAGGTGCAGAACTGGCGGTTTTTGAGATGGCCCGATATCTAGAAATAAATATAGGTGGAGAAGTTGCCTTCTCCATAAAAAGTGCGCTTTCTCACCCTAAACCCAAAACCCCAATCCACAATCCAAAACCTAGCTAATCGAAAATGTCACTACTGTATTGCGCCTAAATTTCTAATATTTTCACTAAGTAAAAACTTTTAATGAATAGTGAATTTGAAAATAAGGTTATATCTTGAAGAAAATTTGATTTAGATGGAAGAGCGATAAGGATTTAGAGAAAATATGGGCACACCAGACGCGCTAGTTTCTTTATGCAACACAGTTTTGAATGCAATGAATGGAAGAAAAGGGATTTCCTGTGTTTTCTTGGATTTCAGTAAAGCCTTTGATACAGTGGATCACATAGTGCTTTTGCAAAAGAGAGATACCATTCGAAAACAAGCAGCTTTTATTACTATTGGCACCATATCTGAAGCATGAGATTTTTTGTGCAGTGGAGAAATAAGGATACTCTGTAATAACTGCAGGATTTGTATTGCTGGATTGTTAGCTTGCATTGTGTTGTAATTCTTTGGCTACGGAGTTTTTTCTCAAAAAAGAGATGCCTCACTATATTTATAAATTCTGGGATAATTAATATGGTCAGAAGTAGTATAAGTTCGGGCTGAACCTTGCGATGACCTGACCGCAAACCGCAATGTGGTTAGTTTTATCCAATGAGAGAGGGTTTAGCTAATTGGTCGACCAATCAGCGAGAAGGCCCCCTCGATTT
>JAOQGN010165925.1:0-11201 GCA_027564295.1 Himantozoum antarcticum | reverse complement strand
TCAGAAGGTAGTGAGAGGCTTTATTGTTAAGTAGTTTATGATAGACGAATTTGTTGAAGAGGTATTCCCTTCTGCTAATGAGAATTGGAAGGTTGAGTAAAACTCTCCCATCTGTCACTGAGAACTGTCTGGGTGCATGGACAATTGCACAGATTCCGCGATTTTAAACCAGCTCAATATATTTACTGTTTGTCACAGACACACCAAGAAGGATTGACGAGCAGTATTCTAAAACAGGTCTAATTATTAAACTATAGGTTTGAAGAGCTTGATAAGTATTTAAAAATTCGCAAAATTTTGATGTTAAGTAGCCTAGCTTGTTAGCTGTTGATGCAAGGTGCTGTGTATGAACATTGAAGTCTAATTTCGAATCAAGAGTAACCCTTAATAGGCAGAGGCGACTCTGAGAGTTGATGGAAATTGAGTCAATAATCACTGAATATGTTTTGCAGATGTTTCTATTAGAGAATATGCAAAGATAAATTTTTGAGAGATTAATCCTAAGCTGGTTGTCGTAGTACCATCTGTGTATAGCAGTGTACCATCTATGGGTCAGCAGTGTCGAGCAGGCTTTTATTGATTGAGCAACTGTTTCTTCCACTGTATAAATAACTGTATCGTCGGCAAATGAAAATGAAGTTTGAAATTTAATAAGTATGACATTAACAGCTAGGTTGAAGAGAATAGGTCCGATAACGGAACCCTGTGGGACGCCACAGTTTATAAAAGAAGCATTTGATTTTGAGTTGCCTACCTTCATGACCTGCTTTCGGTTCGATAGGTAAGATTTAAAAAGCTGTACAGCAGAGTTAGAAATTTTAAAATGCGGTAGTTTGTTCAGCAGAGTATTGTGGTTAACAGAGTCAAATGCCTTCTTAATATCTAAAGAGAGGGTTGAAATGTATCTAGGATTGATATTATCAAGATCACTGCGCCATTGTTGGAGAATATATTGTAGGAGCTGTTCCGTAGAGTTGCATTTACGGTAGCCAAACTGCCGGTCACAGAGTAATTTGTTCTTCTCTAGAAAGTTCATTAGTTGATTTTTGATGTTTGTTTCATATATCTTTGATAATATAGGAAGTGAGGAAATGGGCCTATAGTTGGAAGGAGGAAGTGAGGAAATGGGCCTATAGTTGGAAGGATATGCATGTTATATATTGTTGACTGCATGAAATTTGCATTTACATCTACATTGTCCTGCAGTGACGGATGCTATTTATCATCAGACCATAATGTAGTGGCCTCTGGGCTGTCATATTCCAGTTTCACATGGAATGTGCTAAAATGGAAATGGAATCTGTGTTGAACACTCACTCTAACTGTCAATTACGGAGTGCAGCAATGCACTTCTACTTTTTGCATAAAATTATGATATATCTGGACTCTGGCTCCCATTTCTGTATTTATACAATAAGTCATCACTTTCATCGTCACTATCAGGAAAATTCCATTTGCATCTAGAGATATATGAAATTGGGCCAATGAAACCGATATACATAGAATTACCTGAATCTCCTGATTGAAAGATGTTTCTAACCAGAGAGGCTGGCAACATTTAGAGAGCGGGCAACCACAGCCTTTCAAAATGCACACTATACTTATTCTCAGATATGTCGCAGAATCAGAAACTAAGTATGACCTTGTATGAGCATCGAAAACAAGCCTGAAGGCCTAAGTTATAGAAAATTGAAATGACAACTTAAACAACCTCTACAGTCTCAGACAAATAAGGCAACAGAGATTGCTAGAGATCGAATGAAATGGAGATCGATAGCCTGATTTTGCTGCTATGAGTAGTAAAGGTTTGGACATTTTGGACCTCTAACTTGGACTTTGGACCCTGAACATTGGACCAATGACAGAGTTATTTTTTAAAATGACCAATAGCAGAGCGGTATTAAACCAGGAAATGCAGCCCTTCAGAAATGTGGTGCCTGGGGGTGCAGCCCCTTCAGGAATGTGGCGCCTGGAGGTGCACCTGCGGAATGATTGCACAATGTCTGTTATTGTTTTGGAATGCGTGGAATTTCCGGTTCTTTCCGGGGGTGCGCTTGTGGCGTAGTTGATGAGTGCGTGTCTGGAAGGCGGTGTGGAGCGGGGGTAGGTGCCGCAGGCGCGTACTGGGGTGCGTGGATTATTGATGGAGACTGGAAGGGTGACTGTTGGGATGGGGGTTATCTTTCTATTATGGGATGGGGTCCAATTTATGGGTTGGAGCGCGACGATGACGACAAGAACAACAATGAGATCAACGGCGAGACACGAATGGTACAGTGTTGCCATCGATGGTAGGGTGTTACCATCGATGGTAGAGTTTTATCATTAATGGTACACTGTTGTCCTCGATGGTACACTGCTAACATCGATGGTAGACTGTTGCCATCGATGGTACACTGTTGCTATCAATGGTACACTGTTGCCATCGATGGTTCACTGTTACTATCGATGGTACAGTGCTACCATTGATGGGAAAGTGCTACCATCAATGGTGCGCTGCTGACATGGATATTTCACAGTTAAATAGTTCCGCAAATAATAATAATAACAATAATGATAGACCACTTACAATTGTTTTGTCGTGTTCTCCTCATCCTTGCCCACTCGACACTCGTACGTCTATATCCATCTTATTTTATAAGTCAGCAGCACAATCGATGGATAGCAATAGAAATCCAAACAAAGAAAAATCACACCCGGTATCTTACAGGCACTGGCTAGTAATGGTGGATTGTGAGTGTTCGTCAGCATATAATTAGTTGTTTCAACGCTGATTGGTCAATGAGATGTGTATAGTCAAAGCGGATTGGTTGATGTGAATGTGTGTTGCTCGGTGTGCAGTTATTTGTGTATCTCTCATCACCGATTGGACAACGCTTCTCTTGCCACCGATTGGACAATGTTTGTTTTTCTTGTTACCGATTGGACAATGTGTATCTCGCCCCTGATTGGACAATGTTTTTTTTTCCTTGTTACCGATTGGACAACCTTTCTCTCACCACCGATTGGACAACCTTTCTCTTTCTCATGACATAGATGTTGTGTGGTCAGGATTGATGACGCATTGGTGACGTCGATGGTGCGTATCCAACATAGATGGAATAGGTTTTTACAAGTTTCTCAGAAGTTTGGTTTATGTCAAAGTCTTTATTGTCATATGCATATATATATATATATAATCATTAATAAGATGTTTTAGTTAAACATAATTTTGTTCATCTAGTTGTGGCTGTTGTTGTGAACAAAATGGAATAGCCCATTGTACATGAACTCCACCATTTCCATAACGACCCTCACTCACAGAGAGAGGGCCAAACAAAGATTTAATAAGCTTCTGAACTGAATGATCTCGACTCTCGTACCCGTCTATGGAAAGAAAAAGATTAATAACTCATCTAGGTTCCCATCCACGAGATATTAGCAAACAGAATAGGACACAATAGTCTCCACATGTAGTAGAAGTCAGCCCTTGAAATTGGGTTGTGTTCTACTTTACTCGTGGCAAACATTTTGTAAGAACGGGAAACACACCGAGTGTCTTGCAAAGCGACATTCCGTATGAATCAAAGAATAAATTATCTCATCCACTATTCCAAATACACTGCCAATGCTCACCCGGCTGATCTGATTTATTGGTATTGAACATGTAACACATGTTGGCGGATTGAGTCAAATTATCAAGGAAATGATCGAGTGCGAACACTCCTCTAAAGTATTGTTCACAAAATGAATTTTGCTTGAGCACTTTTGCAATGTCTCTTGTATTAATCTTTGTTACATAACTCCCGCTGTTAGATGAATATCTTGGTTCAACTCCATTTCCTTCAGCTCGTCCTTTTGCTGGTAAATGAACACACTGATGGAATCTGTTGCTGGTGTGGAAAACGTAAAATTCAGCGACATAGATCCTTTGCTGAGAAAGTGAGCCCCATCATCACAAAATTCTCCAGTTAGGTCAAAGAGGTACAGTGTCCTTCTTTCCTTGTAATCGGTGTAGCTGATGGCGTTGGATTCGACAAACAAAGCGAGGCGACAAACAAACTCATAAACTCTCAAGCATAGATGTTGCTGTCAAATTTGGGTTCAAGTATTTTTGTGACAGGAATACCGTCAAACAAGAGTTCGAGAGAGGAAACGTTCCCCATCTTGAATCTGAGGTTTTTTTTGTGTAGTCTCCATTCTTGCCACAGTAGTCGACGAGTCCCACGATGACCCACTTTGGTCTTTGCCCATTCTGTTCAACATTCACGCGCACACTCTGAACCTCTCCACCAATTATGTGGAACTGTGTCTTTATTCGATCCATAGGATATTTTATACGACCTCCATCAAGTAGCAATTCCGAGTGAGCAGACTGAACGGAAGGGTTCACTTTTACTTTATGCACGTAAAGGATGCATCGCGCAATCTGTATGCTTGCTCTGTCAGCGGAAGCAGCGCTTGCCAACATAAGACAGAACGAAGGGTCTGAGCGACGCATGTGGATCCTTAAGGGAATCCCAGGGTACAGATACCTTCTTTCGGAAAACATCCCAAATTAAGTCGAAAGTAGCAGTTGACCGATTTGCTCTCGGCTATCCCCGTTTTCCAAGCTACAACATCTTCACTCTCAGCCTGATCTTGACTCAAAAATCCATCCTCACGCCATCCCACTGCACCCAATTGAGAGCTTTTGCTGGCCGGTCCATAATTCAGCAACATCTCCACAAAAGCTCGGTAGGCGTAGTCTGGTGAATACTCACCATCCTGGTGGTTGAGTTTGATCGTAGTCAACTTGAACAACTATGTCCTATGTTGTGTCCGGGATACACCAATACATCCGCAGCATCTTGAACAGCTGTACCATCTGACTTGAGCACTTTGGATGTAAGATCGCAGAACGTGTTGTTTAGATATATGTAGTACTCCTCGTTGGCAGTGATGTTGAATTTAACATCTCCTTATGGGCTATCTCTGACAGGATTACACTCCACCGTTTCACTCCTAAGAACTGAAGTGGTTGTGACCAAATCCAAGAGACACTATCCGTCAAATCCTGGTGAATCTTGGATGATGTGGACATAGTTCCGCTCTCAACAAGGTTAAAAAGCAGAATGATTAGATAGAGCGCACTATCTCCCTAATATGGTGTTTACTCCCTTTGCCATTTCTGCTTTTACTAAGTGATTCGTCGCGGGAATCATCATTGGGAGTATGGTTTTGCCAAATAACCCATTCTGCAGGATATCCTCCCTAGAAATCTGTAACCGTCCTCCCTTTTGCACAATGCATTAGCGGGTGTAACCTTTAGCTGAATCCTGGACGTTGTACGGAGTCAACATGATGCTACAAATATCAATAGACTCAAAGTGAAATGTATTTTTCCTCGTCCACTTTGCATCATTTTTCCATCCTTACATTTCCTATTTTCGATGGAGGTGATGACTCAGTGATTCGTGCCGCTGTTGAGAGCTTTACTCTTTTAGGTCCGGAAGGGGCTAAAATGTTATCCGTTATGATATTCCCCCACATCATCGACAAGAGCGGTCCCACTCTTCTGCATGTTTCTACCCATGGAAGATCTCCATGCCTTGCCCTCTATGACATCTTGAGTGGTTCTGAGACCGCTGTTAAGAACACATTTCCCAATGATTTTTGCTCTAGTCTTTAGCAAAGGCATTGAGGAGCACATCAGACCCGTGAACATCGAACCGATTCCGTGTCCTCTCATAGTTGTTCTTCCTTTGAAGATTGCACTGCCGTGTCCTACTTATGCATCGCAATGATATTTGTAAAATCTTGTGGGTTGTATGGTACGAGTATCGTCAGACATTTTCTCTAAAGTGAACCGTCAAGATAACCTTCCCACCTCTGAATGGAACCGTTTCTCCATTGTCGTGTGTTATATCGACCGTAAAGATGTCGTTGCTGGTGTTCGCTACGGGCAAATAGTGAATGTTTGTAAACTCTTTGCTAGCCACAACATTCACGGATGGGTTAACTGGAATAGTACGTAAAACTGGAACCATTTTGTCACCGACCGGTCGAAATTCTACAATGTCTAAATAGACCAACAATGCTGTGAATCCTTGAGCTAGATCGAGGTCAAACAGACTTTCATTTACCTCTCCTTTGGTGTAGAAATGATTGGGCTGAAATCTCAATATTCCAGCAAGATCCGACGAAAGCTTAACCATCCACCTGTTCATCTGGATAACGAGCGAGATCATGTTGCGTATTTCGTCATAGTGAAAAATGATCTTCTGTTTCAAACCGCGGTTATTCAACGATCTGTTGATCCCATTCAGCAATTCTTGGAAGGATGTATATCTTCTTTTTTTATCATTATTTCCACCTCACAAATGGATTTGGGGGAAGATGTTGACAACAATAGGCAAGTCCAATATTGTTCTCATTACAACACTCACACCTACAATGTCGTACTCACCTTCATCGCTCGGAAGACTAACCGTAATTTTGCCTTCTGTCACATTATCCCATGTGTTGTGATACTGAATGTCAACCAAACCCGCTTCCCACTGGGAAACGTGAGCGGATGATCCAAACGAATGCTGAGGCTGGTGTTGGCATTACTGGGGAATTCCTCAAAACTCGTGTTTGATTGAATTGTCACAAATAGCGAGCCACCACCGAGTGATGACATGGCGAAGTTACAATTTGTTCCTTTCTCTGAAGTGAACAGACAGGATAACCTTCCCTCCTCTGAATGGAATGAGATCACCATTGTCAGATCTTATATCGACAAGGACAATTTCACTGCTAGTGCCAACAATGGGTAGGTAGTGAATGTTCGTGAATTCTTGACTGACAACGCTAGTCTGATCAGGTGGCGCTGGATACGAAGCGGGAATTACTCGCAAAAGAGTAGAGGATGTATTGCCACTGGACGAGTTGACACACAATTTGAATAGATGTACAGAGCTGTAAATCTCGGTGTCAAAGCTGGCGCTGTTACACTGTTGATCGGTTCGCTCCAACGTTCCTTGATATAATCATGATTAGCTTTCAGTCGAGTCATTGCTGCAAGATCTTCAGTTAAAGAAAGATCGTAATGTGTTGTTCTGAAGCTCGAGTTGAAAGAATTTGGGATTTCGTCATAAATTATGTTAAAACAACAGAGTCTCTGTAAAACAGTCTCGTAAGCAACACTCTTTGCAACTCTTCCACCAAATTCGGGAATTATGTGTATCTTCCCTTCCAAACTCTTAGGGTGACAATAACATGCCAAGGGTGCCGCGTCATGATATTCGTGTCCTCATTATTTGTTTCTTCTCCCATACTAGCGAATGACCAATTGCTATACGGCATCGTCAGTATCATTTTTCCTTCCTTTAAGCTATCCCACGCATTAGGATACTGCATATCCACCAATCCCGCCTCCCATTTTCCACTCATGAGTGGAAAATGGGAGGCGGGATTGGAAATGGGAGGCAGAAATTGAAGTAGATGTTTCAGTTCAACCTTGAACTTTGTAGTGGCATTGTTGGAAAATTGCTCTGAACTAGCATTCGATGGACGCGTTACATACAGCAATTCTCCTACACTCAATTTCTTTTTCTCGTTGCTCTTTTTGGAAAACAGGAAAGAAGACTCGATATTATCAGCCATTAAAAACTATATCTCTCTCAAAAATGAACAGTCAGGATAACCTTTCCACCTTTAAATGGAATGGGTTAACAATCGTCACGCCTTATATCGACAACAACTGTGTCACAACTGTTAACAACAATGAGAATTTAATGAATGTTTCAAACTCTCGACTAACAATTCCGGAAGAGACCAATTCTGAAGGGTGTTTTACGGGTACAACTCGCAAAAGTTGAGACACAGTATTGCCATCCGGTTGACAAGATATGACGCTTGAATACATGTATAGAGCTGTAAACCCCGCAGTCAAATCGAGATCCGTTACGCTTTCAATCAACTGATCACCTACTTGCTTAGTGTATTTATGGTCGGATTTCAACACCGTTAATGCGGCTATCTCTGAGGACAAGCCAGATGTAGACTTGACTCTTTGAAATTCAAACTAAAAGAGTTTTTGATAACATCATGTTTAAAACTATTGCATCAGCATCGGATAATGCCATCTTCGAAATGCCATCGCTTGCTTCCTAACACGTCTGGAAACCATGTCTGTTGGTTCGTGGTCAAGCGGTGTCTGTTGGAACTTAGCATACGTTTCTCCTTATAGCTGTTGTGGATATGAGTTTTAACCCTAATCTGGTGATGAATCGCACAATTCATTTCTTTTGCAAGATTTGTCTGCGTCCTTGAACAGATATCTGTTTTCATACCAGGATGTTTAATTCTGCTTGGTAATGTTGTATCATCCTCAGTTGTGCGGGTGAGAGGTTTACATTTTCTTGTATGATGGCTCCAGCACACTGAGCGAGTGATCGCATCAGTTCTTCCTCACTCTTTCTTATCGTCGGGTAGGATGTGAGGCGCGACAAGCTGTGAATGCCGTCACTTCAAGCATAGGAAGTGCACTTCATGCACTTCTTATGCATGAAGTGACAACATTCACAGCTTGTCTCTCCTCATATTCTCTCTTCCCATCACATTTTCATTCCTATTTAAGAGCTCTCTTAAAAATTCCAGCAAATACACCTTGAGCAATTAGAACATTTAGTGCACTGACAATGGGTTTGAGCATAAAGAGAAATCCTCCCATTTGGAAAATGTTTTTTTATCATGAAACGAGGTCCTTCTCCGAACGAGTTGATAAACCTCATTCCTGTATCCACGCAGAGTGACGACATGTCTAGCCGATAGTTTCACCTCACCTCGCACAATGGCCTTTACACACTCAATCAATGCTAGTATCAGTTCCTTTTTTGTTTTTTCGATGATTAGATTTTGCATCCGTTTCTTCACGGAGATTAGAGTGATGAGAAGAGTGGGGGCATATTTCTTCACTCATGCAGAAACCCTATCCATAGATCAAATGTTTGGGTTGTTGTGATAAGATATTGACCGACAGTATCTTATAAGTGTGTTACTTTGGGACGTATGCAACCATAGGTTGATCCGAGGGAGGAAAATTTCCAATAACTCGCACCCTCTCATCTCTGGATTGTTTTAGAGAGATGAACAGACAGGAATAGGATTGTCTTGTGGCAACCGCATATGCCTCTTGAAGGAATTTGGTTTTCCCTGGGTATATCTGTTTGGCCAGAGTAGTGATCCGTCTCTCGGATTTTTAAACAAAAACATGTACTGTTTTGGTTAACTCCTCGACTGTTCAATGATATTGTCCTAATCTCCTTCTGAAAAAAATTCTGTACCACAACCAGGATGCTTATGTTATAGTGATGACTATATTTTGTGTACAGTTCAGAAGCTTCTGGTTTCCCACCCACTTCTCCCATGAGATCGTCTATGATAAGCCATCTGTTGTGTCCATCTTTAGGAATGTCGTCATGAAGGTCAACCATTCCCTTATGAAAACGAACTTCCTCTATAGTGTCAAACGTGTCTTGCCACACACCGTAACAATAAATTATTTCGACTGGAGGTGGAGATGCTAGACTATCCGCCATTGCCATCATTCTTTTGAGGAGTTGAGGTTTCCCACATCCGGTAGGTCCCGCGATAAGAGTTGTGAATGGTGAAATCAATCGGAGGTCGACCTGTCAAGAGATTGTGGTGTCCATTTCCCTGGTAACGGGTGGGGTGGTGTTAAAGAGGAATTAACCGGTAGACTTTTGTTGTCGATTGATGTCGCTCTACTGAGCAAATGGGTTTCCGTATGCGCATTTTGTAACTGTTCATTCCGAGTGTGAGGAGATGCTAATGCCGACAGGGAGATGGAGAGAGACAGAAGCGCGAGAAACAATCCACTCATGGCGGTAACAAGTATTTTCCTTCACGCCGTTTGCTCTTCACTGGTTGATCTGCGCATTTCCAGTGCATCTCCAAACACTGCTCCGGTCTCGATGACCTCCTCTCCAACTTTTATTAGGTCCAAAAGTGGACTGTCGATGGAGTCTGACGTCTTAGTTTTGTGAAGATGTTTTGGCTCCACAATCATCGGGCACACCCTCCATCTATCCTCTTCTGTTAAAGTTGATGGTGATAACTCAACTAGATCTTTATTTTCCATTCCAGAATGTACTTTGTACGGTTCTTAAAATAGAGAACAAATATACCGTCAACTTACTACTTTGAGTGACGAACTAACTGTGTAAAGACGTCATACCATGCCCTCTTCTTTATTGGCAACACACCCGTGTCAGTGGTGAGCCGTCGATGTCAGGGCATTGATGCCTGGAAAGCACCATTGATGTCTGGGAAGCACCATCGACGCCTGTTGAACTCCGTCTATGTTTGGAAAGCACCATCGATTTCTGTGAAGTTCTGTCTATGTCCAGAAAGTACCATCGATGACCAGAAGCTCCTTTTATGTCTAGAAAGTACCATCGATGGTTGTGAAGTTTTGTCCATGTCTGGAAAGTACCATCGAGGTCTGTAAAGCACCATCGATTTCAGTGAAGCTTTGTCCATTTCTGGAAAGTACCTGTGAGTCTGGAAAGTACCTGAAAGTCTGTGAAGCTCTGTCTATCTCCGAAAAGCACCATCAATGTCTGGAGAGTATTGTCTATGTCCGGAAAGCACCGTCAATGTCTGGAGAGTATTGTCTATGCCCGGAAATCACCGGCGATGTCTGTGAGACACTATCGATGTCCGGAGAGTATTGTCCATGTCCGGAAAGCGCCTTCGATGTCTGTGAAGCTCTTTCTATGTCTGGAGTGAACCATCGATGTCTGTACTCCACCGTCGATGTCAGGGATCAGCCATCGCTGTCGGGAGGCGTACCGACAATGTCGGGAGTGTACCATCGATGTCCGCTCCATACCATCGATGTCCGCTCCATACCATCGATGGCACAGCCCTGACATCGATGTACCGCACTTTACCCTTGCTGTGGGTATCAGTAAAGAAACCCCGTCCCGCACAGGTTCTCAACAGTCTCCCATTCTGTCCAAGCTCCCGTTATCAAGACAGTCTCCACCCGCCTAGAGGTTTCCCCTACGCACTTCCCCTACGCGCTTCCCCTACGCGGTTTCCCCTATGCAGTTTCTGCCGATGCGGTTTCCCCCCCCCCCCACCCCTCCCCCCCCCCCCCCCCCCCCGCCCCCCCCCCCCCCCCCCCCCCCCACCCCCCCCCCCCCCCCCCCCCCCCCCCCCACCCCCGC
>JAOQGN010165814.1:0-11201 GCA_027564295.1 Himantozoum antarcticum | reverse complement strand
TCACAGACAGGGTACCTACTATCTACTGTCACAGACAGGGTACCTACTATCTACTGTCACAGACAGGGTACCTACTACCTACCGTCACAGACAGGGTACCTACTACCCACTGTCACAGATAGGGTACCTACTGTCGACTGTTACAGACAGGGTACCTACTACCTACTGTCACAGACAGGGTACCTACTACCTACTGTCACAGGCAGGGTACCTACTACTTACTGTCACTTGCCCCCACATATATATGAACAAGATGAGAGACAAGTTACCAACCTTGCACAGATCTCAAAGCTGCCTGATCCTGGTACTCCTGCTCCGTCAGCTCGTGGAACTTGTTCCACGCATGTTTCTGCTCAGACACGCGCACTCTGGAGAGGCTACAATTTAGTAGTAACATAATTGACATAATTTGGAGATAATTGACATAATGGGGTAGTTGACATAATTTGGGGATGCAACGAAAATTTTTGCAGTATCAATGTTGAAATACTAAGCAAGTAAACAAATTTATAGAAAATATTAAGACACCCTTATTTGCCCTCCTGTTAGTAAATGACGAGACAGATAAAGGGTAGGTACCAGTGAATAGTATGGCCTGAGTGCAAATCAATTACCAA
This sequence comes from Himantozoum antarcticum, assembly GCA_027564295.1. NCBI lineage: Eukaryota > Metazoa > Bryozoa > Gymnolaemata > Cheilostomatida > Bugulidae > Himantozoum > Himantozoum antarcticum. The sequence continues at coordinate 10,584 of JAOQGN010165814.1, read as the reverse complement.
CAAGGACGGGGAATAGCATTTTAGACACATCAGTGGGACAGGCTATTGGGCGACATGGTTTGGTTCAGTACACAGAAGGATATTTCAGAGAACATGTTTGCAATTGCAGATTGCGATATCTTATATACATATAATTTATCCTTACCGACTTACATTACAGCGAATGTTATAAGAATATAATATGCGGCATACATGTTATTTATTAATCGGCCGACTCGTGTGTCAGAAGGTTACACTATCACTGGAGGCAAAATATTAACGGGCACCCAGAATAGAGAAAGGCTATATTTATCAAAGATCATAAGGAGGTTTACTCGGAATTTTTTCAGTCAAGTGCTATTTATGTCACAGTCAGAAACAATGTAGGCTTGTAGCAGTTCTTTAGCTTGACATATTCCTGCAATGACATTTCAAGTGTTGTTTTCAAATACCCAGTTGGGCAACAAGCTGAGAAAAGCTGTTGACATAGCAAGCGCCTACTTGGTAACGCTAGCAGCCCACATGATGATTATATTCGTCGTACTGATTTCCCGGCCAGGGTAGAAAGCTTTCCAGCTGGATTTTATGCTTCATTTTCAGTTAGCTGCACTTTATATAAGAACAACAAACTTGGCAGCTTGCGATTTGGCTCTGGACATCTCCAAAGAATTCAAAGTTGCACACGTCTTGTATACATAGAAATTTTAATTTATTTGCAGAAATGTTGGGATTACATGTGATAAAAAGGTGAGAGAAAGTCAATGCGGTTGGAAAAGAGGAGCGAGCGAGTGAAATTCTAGGAAAGGAAGCAAGAAAGAAGCTAGGGAAGGAGTTAGGTAGAGAGTGCAATCGGTAGGAAAGGCGGTCGAGACGAGAGCGAGATGCTAGGAAAGGCGGTAGAGACGAGAGCGAGATGTTAGGAAAGGAGGTAGATGAAGGGAGTGAGGCAGTAGGAAAGGGGTAGGCAGAGAGAGACAGAGAGTGAGAAAGCATCAAAACTTGCAGTGTTTTGTTCCATTCCCTACAACTTTTTCAAAAAGAGAAATATTGACTTAGAGTTTTGTGATGTGCAGGTGCAGATAGATTGAGGTTATTTACATAATGTTAGCCTTGGCTTCCTCATCCACATCACATATTCTTATGGCTATAGTCTCGGCCTGTCTGGCAGTCTCTGGCAATAACTTCTGTCCTCCCACAGTAAAGAACAATGTGTTTCCCTGCAAACAATTACAACAAAATAGAATTAAATTGTTAGTTGTCATTGTTACAATAAAGGCTGCCATAATCGAGTGTGTTGGTTATTTTAATGATGATACAGAAGACTATTAAATAATATAAGTACTTGTATTACAGGCAAAAAATTGAATAAATATTTAATTCAGGACACTTTTAAATTTTTTTAGCAACTTCAAAGGATTGAAAATATGATGAATTAGCTGCACCATAGGATCAACATTAATTTTGTACTATCATAATTATTTTTTCAATGTGCATTGCCTAAGCATATTGTTGAATGGTACAAAAAATTCGTAGGTTTGAAAATCCTAGTGACGCCAACATATATTTGAGTGAACATTACATCATCTTCTCAGAAATTTTTTCATGACAGATTTATATTTGAATTTTTAAATTAATTGGCTATTCATACCCGAAGCGTCTGAAATAGCCGACTACATATTATTTTTTTGTCTATTAATATTTAATAATGTAGTATTAGTTTGTGCAAATGTTGAATAAGTTGCACTTGGCTCTATTTAGCCTAGGCTCTGTTTAGCCTAGAGTCTCTCCATTTATTGCTGTAAGACCTTAGGCTAAGTAGTTTATACAATGGATAATCTATGGGGTAATCCATAGGTGACACGTGAACAGCCTAAATTAAAATTATTCCACCAAATGAATTTAGAGCAAACAATCACATCCAGCAACCTAGCAATGGTAAAATCTCAAGTTTGCAGAACAGCTTGTGCCAGCTTGTATGACTGCACTTGAAGAGTTGAGCATGGCTAGTTGCCGCCCTGCCATCAATGCAAAGTGTACAGGCTATCTCACATCTAGTCACCAGCCTTTACCAGGCTCGCCCTGTCTTCAAAATGTGAAAAACAAAAAGATTATCTCTTATTAATAGCTTGTCTCCAAGTAGGTGTAACAGCACCAGGAATTCTTTGCTAAATGACTACTACACTGCTGCCATAACTTCGAAACCAAGAATTATGTGGAAGCTGTTTCTAACATGCGTAGCTGCGTGAGCAACAAGTGTTTCTGTAGCCAGCATTGCTGTCAAGTGCATGAGCGCCAGCACACTCTCAATAAAAAAACGAAACCCTCACGAGCCTAAATGAATACCTACATTTAATTCTGATGACTTGCGATTTTGGAGAAAGTTTAATCTCCTTTAAATGGTAATAACTGGGTACGCTTTGTGAACCGAAGGAATGTATTTGACAGCAGGCTTATCGCTACGCCTAGCCAGTTTAGAAAGCAATCTAACATGTATACGCAAGTTTAGTAAGTGTGAGGACAGTTAATCAGTCGCTCCATCAGCGCCATGATCACTTCACAAGTGACTATACCCATTGTTCACATCCTAGTGCCCAGGTTTGGCTCATTTAGTCAATACCAGTTATGACGTGCCAATGTGGTTCCAGGTGCAAGACAAGTTAACATGGTCCACTGACTAAAGCCTGCTGGCTATTCATCGTACTGCCATCGCATGACGTAACGCATTGTCGGGAAAAGTTCAACCGGTGGTTGAACTTTTCCCATCATACGTCGTGCAATGCCTGTATGATGGATGTTAATTATGCTATAGTGATGTCAACTGCAATCATCAATGCTGACATACACAACAAAGATAGGCTGGGCCCAGACATCAAGCTGCAGACTGACTAGCGACGGTGTAATATCTTATCTTAACATAATTTGCTGGGTAGTGATACATCGCAGTTGTATTAGTCAGAAAAATACCTTTTGTTTGAGTTTGATAATTGAAAACCGACAAGTTAAATTGACCTTTTGATATAAACTATTGACCAATATATTGGTCTATTGAATATAATCTGCATATTTATTAGTTGCTAATATTTTAAACACTTTATCATAATGCTTCATCTAAAACATGATCCTACTTCGAACAAGATTCTTCAACTAATACCTTCAGATTTTAGTGTGCTTGCAACGTGTCCAATACATTTGCTGCAACTATGACATAAACGTGCGGTCAAACTCATAAGGCGTAGCTTGTTGGCAATGCCATCCTTGGAATCTCAGAATATTCACTCACCGTTGAATTGGTTGCATGTGAATAAAATAACAATGATTTTCCAGGCACTCAATTTACACACCCACTTTTGAGGATTACATTCATGGCTTTAGAATCAGGAACTAAAAAATTCCACATTATTTTTATACATTATCTTATTATAGTGTTGGTAAACTATCGAAGATCGGTGAATAATTCAGTTTCAAAGCACACACTTTTCCTCAAAACTAAGTACAGAGACTCTAGTTTCTATACAACCTCTTATTTGTTCCCATATCTGTAAGATGCAGCAGACAGATGAATTTTGTAGTGGCATGTTACAGATCATTGGTTCTATTGACATAGTGTCCGGCTAGGCGACCCAAGTATCCTCAAAGCACCAAGCTGAACAGACAGAAAACATGTGATACCATCACTTAAAGGAAAATGGGTCCTATTGTAGCCGGAAACTGGCATTGAGTACTAATAAACATCATTATTTACTGTACCTAATTTTGATATCTGCCATCATTCTAGAATAATATAGTTCAATAAAATAAGAAAAACAAAACTGATTTAGCTTTCTTTTTTGTCAACACTTGATTTGATCTGCAGGAAAGCCCTTAGTGCTGACATGTTCAAGTACACATATTTCATACGTAATGTCAAATGTCAAGTAGGAAGTGAAAACAATCTATTTCTGAAATAGAAAAAAAACTAAACTGGTGGGTGGAAAGAATGTGTGCTCTTATCCCGAATTATTGATAGTTATATGCTAGCCTGAGTTCTGTGTCGGTTTCATTAAAAAATACTTGGCTGACTCCCAATGTTGCCTACGCAAAATTTGACAAATATATTTTTAAATACATATGCTGGATTTTTCAAAATGCTTTGGAAATTATACCCATATTCAACAAAGCGGAAAACAAATGTGAAACAATTATAGACTATCTTCATGTGACCCAGGTATTTAACGACCGTGGGCAAATTTTGCATAGTCACGTTAGTTTTAAGTGGGCTTATGCGTGGTATTTATAAGCACAAGTGCACTATAGTCGAGTACATTTGGGCAGGACTAGTAAGTACGGAACTTTGCTGATTCACAAACCTTAACCTACGAGTATTCTTTGAATCGGCATACTACGTATTAGTGGGCGACAGAAACAGTGTGAGATCCTAGGTACCCACTTCCCAGGCAGGGAAAATAAAGTAATTAAACATAAGCAGAACTTCATACTCAGATATTAATATACTAACCAGGCTTTTCAAGTAAGGCCTCCGCATGGGATAATATCGAGACCGCAAATCACTATTACTTCTATATTTGACTGGAGATTTTATTTCCAATTAGGAATTGAGACAAGATGCGTATAATAAATTGTGGTGACTAAATACCACACATCATTTTTAATATTTAAGGAACCAAGAATGAAGAAATGACCTAACAAAATGAAAGATTCATTCTGCTCCAAACTACCCTCTTCACAGAAATCTAACTTCAGTCGTCTATCCTAAATGACTGCCAAATCATTAAGTGTAATAAGGCATATTAGCTTGACTTAGTTCTAAGATGTGTTTGGGGGTAATGATTGATCTTCATCAGGAGAAGACAACTTCCCAGTCTTGAGTTTTTCTACCGACCTGGTTATTTGTAAAAGTTGCAAGTTTGCACCTACCTCGATATCCAAATTATGGAGTCATTTGAGTCAATAGTTTGAAAAAGACATAAATGCAAATATAGCTATGATTACAGTAACGTTTTGGATAAAGCTAAGTTTCAAACACTGTTTGGAGTAAAACTACAAGCAAATCTATGGCCAAAGAACCAATTAGGAACACAAAATCGAATGAGATTCAAACTTCAAACTCCGATTTTCACAAATTTTTTCTGGAGCAGCCAAAGTCACAAAAGATATCACTCATTACCATAGGAAGTCCTTTATATTCCTAGGGCGCGGAGAAAAAATACATGGGAGAGAATTACCGATCTGATATCAGCTAATGTATAAGGCATCCCTCTTCTTCTGCCATTTACATGATCATAAGTACCTCGCTGTATAAGTGGTAGGGCTTTAGCACTGAAAAATTAATAACAATATTATTATGAATTAAAAACAACACAGATCAAAGCATAGTAAATTTTGATGGCTGTAAAATAGCTATTGCTTCCTAAGATCAGACAGTACTGAAAATAAATATTTTATGAAACATAGTCTATAAATTGTCACAAAATGCCAGGTGTAACTATGTAGCTGCTTGAGACTTAAATTGAGCCCAATCTATGTTCCATTAATCTATATTCAGACACAGTACAAATACAGATAATACAAATAAATACAGATATAAATACATAAATAAATGCAGATATAAATACATAAATATATACGTATAAATACATAAATATATACGTATAGATACATAAATATATACGTATCAATACATAAATATATACGTATAAATACATAAATATATAAGTATATATACGTATAAATACATAAATATATACGTATAAATACATAAATACAGATATAAATACATAAATACAGGTAAATACAAATAAAGTAATCATTGGGATCGAAGCAGGAGGCCTCTGCCTGACAGCAACTTCGAAAACAAAATTAATAAAAAGATAAGTGACAAAGAGAAAGTATAAAAATAAATATGAAACAAACATTATAACCAGATTGTAATCATTACAACTTGAATATAATTGTCGAGCTGGGTAGTTGGCCTACATACTTTACACTGTGTCAATTTTGTCTTTCCGTTCTAAAGACGGCTGTGTGGTACCTTAATGTAACCATAAATTTGCATCTGGCGTGGAAATAGTTCGCAGGATACTTATTATTGTGTGTGGATCGTGACGAGCTTGTAATCATTACGGATTACATTTAACAAGCAAAATAATAGCCTATAATAATCCCAGGTAGAATGATTAACAATTGTGTACAACGCACACAAATTTAAAGAATTTGTCAACAACATACTCTTCAGGCTAAAATTATCAAACCGATAGATTAGCAATAAGCTTTGTGCGGAAATATAACATAGTTCTTAATATAAATGGGTAGCAGTAACAAGACTGTCAGGCCAAATGTTAGTGATACATGTATTTTCTTTATAGGTAAGATAGAAAACAGCGGAGTAACGGCAGTTCCGTAATCTAATCACTTACTATAGAATTAGATCTTTCCATGTTTAGTAACACCAATTATTTGTCCATGTGAAATACGTGGTACGATGATACAGCAATAATTATGATAACATTTCACAGTCCTGTTTTGCTGATGGGTTTTCTATTAGTGAAAAAATCAACGCACAACGTTCATTGATTACTTTGACCAATCAGTAAGTTTATGAAGAATATGACATCTTTCTTTCGTACAATTTCCGTCAAATTACGAAATTATATTGACATCTGGTATCTGACAATGGCAGTATCTTCCACCGAAAGGAATGGCTTCTATATATTGTGTCATTGTACCCCATTCTTAATGGTAGAGCCTACAACATCCTTTCTGTTAGGGCAAAAGTGAATCTTAGTATTCCCCTCAGGAGAGGGCCAAGAGAGAGACCAAGATAATGGTAAACAAATCCAAGCAGTTCGGAGGAGAGAACTGAAGCACTCCCCACAAGCTTTCTCTGTTGTAACTCTTTCATCCAGGATGCGACAAGATCAAGATTCCATAGCCATTTCTCAGAAACAGTTAACGCTATTATTTAGTTATGCTTCAGAGAAATCCATGGTTTTACGTAATTGCCTCAAATTTTAAATTGAGGTTATTGAAGACGCGTTTAAATTGTTTCCAGAAACTGGTTTGTTTTATAATTTTTAGCATGTTATTATCGGTTTAATGTTCTTGCTGGCGCATACCTGGGAGTTAGTGGTAAAATACGGCACTTCGAATCAAATCCATTAAACTAAATGGTGTAGTTTGTTGGTTGCTAAATATAATCTGGGAAAGTGTTTCCTTGCTACAAAGGGAAAAGTAAAATAATGCATATATTAGATCTTAACATAAGAGTGCATTTCAATTGCTGCATGGCCAAGCTAGACTACTGCATGGATGGGTTTGCAACTGCGAGATGGGGATGGTGTGACAAAAAGCAGCCCTGTAACAAATGACCTTGTAGTATCTCAAGCTAGGGTTAACACTGCGCTGTGAGGACCGAAAAACAGGCGATGGCGGTGAGAAGTTCATGCAGAGTAGCAACAAATATAATTTTAGCAGATTTTTTATAATTTCTTCCACCATGTGTTGCAGCAGTCAACCAATTACGTGCTAGCTCAAAGCAGGCCATCACAGCCGTATCCATATGTGCTCCGCTTGCTACATAAATTTAAGGCGTCGTTCATACTTTGATTATGAATTAAACTGAATGTAAAATTCCTGTTTAGTATGGTCGCCGCATCTTCCGATGACGTTCCGGGACACAAAAAACTCTCAATCCCAGATATAAACCAGCACATTCTTGGGTTAATTCATTTTTCATCAGCTGAGATCATTAATTGAAATAGAAAGCTTCTCCAATGTATTTGTTCGTCTGAATGATTTACTCTTCTGAACAGGCATCACTGCACTTCTGGACTGGGTTGCTTCTGAACAGGCAACCCATCACTGCTTAAACTATTTGGGTGTGCATTAGAAATTCTTATTCAAGACAACCACATGATCTCTATTTTCATTTTGTTACAAAATCTGGCCAGATGATGCTATACATGAGGTTACAAGGTGCTGATAGCATAATAATAGAGCAGTGTTATAATCTTGTACAGAAATGGTGTCAGGTGGGGATGATAAATAAAAATATAAAGCTAGATGAATTTGTTCATTTTCTGTTTGCCAAAAAATTACAGAGATATATTTCTTGTGAAAGAACAAATTGGCAACCATCCACACAGAGGTACCAATAATATTTACAACATTGCTATGAATAATAGCATATTGATCAAGAAAACAACAATTGAAAATTGAGTGATTTCATTATATGTTTTAAGAAACACAAGCAGTTCAAAATCATTGAATGTAGAATAAAGTTTTATATAAAAAAATACACCAGTAGTAATATTGATTGATTATTGATACAAGTATTGGTGTATGCTGCGGTAAAAACATGAATGATGGTAATTGACAACACTTTACTAAATGGCATTTAGTGGCAAAAGCTGTGAAATCATTACTCACTTCAGGTGAGGCGTGCGGTAAGACAAGATGAGATTCAATTACCACTAGACCAATCTACTTAAGCAATTATTTTGTTGCTCAAAATATCTGTCTACAGCTGAAAGGAAGAAATTTAGGTCTTCACTTGAGCATCATATTTCTGACAGAAGAGATGAGAGGTTTTTACTGGGCTCACAGTGCATTACTGTTGCAAAATGGTCACACCCCTTTCACTTGCCGTTCAGCCGAACTCGTTAAAGCACAATTTTCATCAGTATACCTTGCAACTAGAAGAGGTCTATGTTGTTAGGAAAGCTGAAGTTCATATTGTGAATCAATCTCAAGTCTTTTTGTGAGTGGTGTCGACCTTTTGGTGTTTTGTTGATAGTTATGGAACGACTGTTCATTGGCCGGATATGAGTAGGTCATAAACATATCACTTCATGTGTGGGCCAATCAGTATCCATTAACAAAAGAAATGAGCAACTGTTGAAAGTCTGTTCAGGTCCCATGTATGGCTTTCAGTAGTCAATGTTGAAAAAAGCCTTGAAAAAGGCAGTTGAAAAGAGATGAATACAATATTTATTTCACCAAGTATGAAAACCGCGTTATTGCAGATATTTTTAAATAAATTTTTATTCAAGTTTATGGAACATACTTTGTACTTATTAACATTAATTGATCTTATTCGTTAAGTTGTTGATTTGAATTGAAGGTATGTATTTGAATGTGTATCACCGTTAAGACTACGGAAATATGAGATTTGCGGATGATGTCTGATACACTTCATTTGAATCTTAACTGACAGATAATCAAATGAAAGTGAATCAGGCATCGGAAGGCACCAAAAAAGAGTCCACATGACTGGTCAAAATGCAGGGTCTTGCCAATTATTTCACACAGATCCGGTTCTCATCAAATTACTACACACCCAGGTTCTGTACACATGCCTAATCTATATATTATCCCAAATCAATTTGTTAACGCAAAGTTGGTTAACATAACCAATTTGTTAACATAGTTTAACGTTTGTTAAAGTAGAACATGCAAATCTAATGCTAAATACCCTGCACCGCGTCATGATTAAATGGGAGTCCCCAGCTGTTGCATTACAAACTACAGCCTCCAGAATTTTGAAGTTGAAATATGTGTAAATTTTTTATATATTTATGTTTTATTGCCTATATTCGATGTGTCTAGCTAACAGTTATGTAATCAGATGCGTAACAGCACATCGTACGATGTATCGACAGTTGCTAATATATTGGTGAAAAACTTTATCAGACTCCAGCAAAACTATGAAGTTATGATTTTACTATTTATGATATGAACTTATAATAACATTAATTGACACATCGGTGCAATTATGCCGGTCTCGCATTATCTCACCGATTATCTAATAGAATGTTTTCGATGTCCAGATGGACAGGGTTGAACTGCTGACAGGCTTGTGAGAGTTCCGATATACTACGAGTTCTGATATACTTGCATACTAGAGAGCTCCGCGTGTCCATCTAATATACGCAATGCTGGGTGTTGTCTAAGGATAAACAGATTATCTCTGCATGCTCGGCTGATAAGAATGCTGGATGTGATTGGTGAATGGTGAATCAGAGTTGCTATGTGTAGGGCGCCTCTAACCAGTAAAAATGGCTCCCCATTTTAATAAATATGATAATCTCAGTCATAAATATAAGCCAAAAATACGTTGTGGTTAGACAAAATTGACACAACCCATCGTTGTTAAAAGGCACTTTTTGTCTAGTAGTCACCATGCAAACCATCGGTGTTAAGGGCACCTGTGTCTACTAGCAACCATTGATGTTAAGGGCACCTGTTGTCTACCCGTCACCATAAGATTAACGAGAATGACGATGGTAATGTTTGAAATAATCTGATTATAATAATTGTTAGAAAAACAATATACCATTCATTGTTTTTCTTGCTCAAAATGACAAATTAATGATTAACAAATTATTTATTAGTTCATCCATCCTTAATCTTTCTACGTAATTAATAGTAAATCTATGTAAAAGATAATTGGGTGGGTCAAATTGAAAAAACTCAAGTTGTTTCGGTGATCGATTAGTCTTCTAAATTATTATTGCTATTGTCTGAAAATTCTTCTTGCAATTTATGGTTTTTCTAATAACTTGGGCATTATTGAAACGGAAATCATCAGAATTTTTAGTCTGGTTGTTA
>JAOQGN010165703.1:0-11201 GCA_027564295.1 Himantozoum antarcticum | reverse complement strand
GACCGCTAGAGAACATAGTAAGGGATGATTGCAGAGAGAGTTATTACAAAGAATATGGAAAATGGTTCCCGCGCCCCTATTGCAAAAATCACATCAATGACTTTATGCATATCAAGCTTGAGAGTAAGGGAAAAGAAGAGTGGAAACGTCCACCCTGCTGCGAAGCCATTTATTGCTTTGGTATGAGAACACCTGGGTTGTTTAAAGAAGAGTTTAGCGGATAGGGAATTATAGCCCTAAACTCCAAGACATACTATTGTTGGAATGGTGACTCTTCCAAGTACAGCAGCAAAGGGTTGGGTAAAAATACCAACGATTTGAGTAGAGAATGCTTCGCAAACGTATTAAATACCAAACGCTCCAAGACGGGCATAAACAAAGGCTTTGTAAACAAAGACGGAACATTATATTCATATTCTCAAGTAAAGACAGGGCTAACATATTTTTATGCCAAACGTAAGGTTGATGCAGATGGCGTCTCAACGACTAGTATTGACATTTAAAGAGTGAGTACAAACGATCATCCTCTTTCTTTTGTGTAAAATGACTTTGTATTATACTCCAAGTTTATTTGTATTATTTATACTGTCTAGTTTTGTTTTGTTTTTTTGTAATTGAATATCTTGTTACCTATTGCAAATAAAATATTAAGTCTCATTTTCTCATAAGTTATACTTCAAACTGTATTTTGTGTAATGTCTTTATTTTAATCTCTAAAGATTACATAGGATTTAAATATTTAAGAGAAATAAAACAATACATATACAATATATTCAGAGATACATTACTTAGAATTAGCTTTTCAAATTTGTTTGCTAATGTTTTACAGGTCAAGAATACATCAGATTCAACAACAAAATCTATTAAATCAATATAACGCTTTCCATTAGAGTAATATATTACATTCATTATTGTGTTTTTAAGTGCATTTAGCGCGTTTTTTTTTAAAATTTTCCTTTGGTACAAAGTAGCGCGTTTTAAAAAAAAAAAATCTTCTGGTACAAAGTAGCGCGTTTTTTTAAAAAGTTGTCCGATTACAAAATTTTCTTTTGGTACAAACTAAAATCATGCGTAGCTATATAGTAAGCTAAAAATTTTATTATATTTAGCAAAACTTTGGAAGTTATTGTATTTAGCGCGTTTTTTTAAGTTCTCTGATTACAAAATTTTCTTTTGGTACAAACTAAAATCGTGCGTAGCGATGTAGTTAGCTAAAAATTTTAGTATATTTAGCAAAACTTTGGAAGTTAGCAAATGTTTGTTTTTACAACTTATCTGACTGTAATTTGTGTTTGCTTACAAAAACGTATCATCTATTTTTTTACATTGAACACAATCTTGTAGTAATATTTGTTATCTGTTAAACGCATCAGAGTTTACAACGAGTTGTATTAAAACAGAGTTTTGCAAATTATTTGGATGTTTAAAAACCAGTGTTAAATATTGGATCTATTAAATAATTGTTTTGTGTATTGACTTTTGAATTGTATTGAATATAAATTGATAATATTGTGTTTACATCAAACTAAATTGTCAGTTAGTAAATAAAATGAACAAAGTTGACAGAAAAGTATAAGTAATATAAGACATTGAGTAAAATGAAAACATGAAATCGTATACTGTATAATCCAATGAAATATCTATCGATATTATAGTCAGTGTTTAGGCTTTCTGAAAGTGTAAGATGGATCTCTTTTTGCAGGCTGTCCTTTCAATAATCATATATCCTGGACATTTTGTCATAGCCTCTTCTATCCTATCGTTAGGAATACGAATCTCCTCTTCAAACACCAGGTCATGGTATAGCACACCCTTACAATATAATATGGGTAAACTAAGAACGATTCCAGAGCGATGCCGAACAGTCTTTCCCCCAGTGTACCTGAGTCGTGTGCCATTTGGAAGTGTATCGGCGTGTCTAGCCACAGATCTAAGTCGTAGCGTTTCTTCTGATTCCGCTCTCAAGGTGTCAGCTGTAGATCTCAAACTAAGAGTAGAGGCTAAACTCACAAATGTCATTGAGTGTGAATTTTTGAAATATACATCATCCTTACTAATATTTCTGATGTATACAATAACGGTAGGAAATGACCAAGAATACCTTGTACAACCATCTAGCAAACAAGCATCGACTCTGATCCACGCAGCAACTCTATGGTTAGATGAGGTTGTGTAGAACGCCTGTAGGTAATGGAATTCGTTAAAAAACGAATCTGTTCCAGAAAAGATCCTAGGAACTTCAATGACTAACAGAGGATCCAGGTCCGCTAGCGTATGTATTATTTTACTATGCTTTACAACTTCAAAGGTAGGATCTTTGTGATGAATAAACCGTTCCATTCTTTCATAGCGATTGAGAGCACGAGGAGAGCTCAACATTTCCCTGTCAACAACGTAATATTTGTTATAAGGATCCTCTTCTTCTTCTTCATCACTATCCTCATCACTCTTTGCTCTTTTAGGATCCTCATTCTCTTGGTTTTCGACTTGTCGCTTTCTAGACTCTGTTGCAATTTCACTCATGATGCTTAATGGATGATAGAGTGAGAGAGCTGATAAAGTAAAGCCGTTGTAAACTGTGGCAAAGCAATAGTATTTGCTAGACACAGGATAGTCAAGATATAAATAGTGCAAGCGAATAGAGAATCAACTTATGATTGGCTGGTGTAAAACTAGATATGTATATAAGTAACTCAGTACCTTTTGTTAATCACTAAACTCAAGATTTGAATAGAATGATTGAGTAAATAATCAATTTTGATTGGTTACTCAAAAACTAGATACGTTTTGAGTAACGCATAAAAATTATAACAGAGGAAGTGATTAATATGAAGATTTACGTATCATGGGTGAGTAAAGTTATAATTTTGATTGAATGCTTGAAAACATTGCTATGCACGATTTTAGTTTGTACCAGAAGAAATTTTTTTCAAAAACGCGATAACTTGCAAAGTGTTGCTAAATGTAATAAATGTTTTTAGGTAAAGACATTGCTATGTGCTATTTTAGTTAGTATAAAAAAATTGTTGTAATTATACAACTTTTAAAAAAACGCGATGTAAAAGTATCGCGTTTTTAAAAGTTTTGCTAAACATAATAACATTTTAGCTAACTACATCGCTATGCATAGTTTTAGTTAAAACAAAGATAAATTTTTGTAATCAAACAAGTTTTTAAAAAAACGCGATGTAAAAGTATCGCGTTTTTTAAAGTTTTGCAAAATTTAATAAATTTTTTATCTAACTATATCGGCTATGTGCAATTTTAGTTCATACAAAGAAACAAATTTGTAATTGTACAACTTTTCCAAAAAACGCGATACAAAAGTATCGCGTTTTTTTAAAGTTTTGCTAAACGTAATAAAACTTTTAGCTAACTACATCGCTACGCACAGTTTTAGTTAGTACAAAGATACATTTTTGTAATCAAACAACTTTTAAAACGCGATGTAAAAGTATCGCGTTTTTAACTTTTGCTAAACGTAATAACATTTTTAGCTAACTATATCGCTATGCATCATGTTTTAGGTTGTATAAAAATTGTATTGTAGTTGACAAAAACGTATCAATAATAATGAGATCTCAATGCGTTTTTTCTATCCTGGTATTGGTCAATTTTAACGAACAGTAATATAAAGTTCTAAAATCTCAAGAGTATATAAAAGAAAGTATCTCTCATTTTAATTAATATAACATAATTGATCTATTACATATAATACATCTTTATCATGACTCAAAGACAGGTGGATGCTGAAATACAGGGTGGAGAACAGTCACAATTTCCTCTTTTTGACGTAGCTGCTACTCCAACTCAGCTAGAGATTGCTCAGACATTAAATAAATTGCGAACAGAAATGACAAGTGGAACCGTAGAGACTGCTGCAGAGCTGGAGAGATCTACAAATGAATTAAATACAACCATATTTAACGAGTTAGAGAAACATCACAGAGACAACATCGCCAGTAGACCGTCAACTTCTAAGATAGGAGTCAAGAGAAAACCTACTAAAACTTGTGGAGATCAAGAGAAAAAACCCAAGAAAATTGCCAAGAAGTGTAAACCTGAGACATCGACTGATTTGCAGACGCCTAACGCATTGACCGACGATCAGCTGATAACCATCATTAAAGAATTACAGAATACTAGACGTGGTGTGTTTGAAACTATTGAATCGTACATCAAGCTGACAGAATTATCATGTGGTACAGTGATGGAAGTATACAACGCTGAGAGTGTAAAAAAGGACAAAATGTCAGCATTATCTGTGGGTTATGTAAACAAGAACAAGAAAGGAGAAAGACAAAGATACAAATGTATTCTACCTCAGAGAATTGCTACACAAATGAAATCTGAAGATGACTCTGAATTTGATCTTCCTGTGATTATGATTTATATGGGAAAGCGTGATACAAAGAAGGGAGAAAGACAGTACAATCACTTTAATATCATGAAGCTGGATGATGAGCCCCAAGAATATCAAGGATTGTCTGTTCAAGCTAGAGCTGACCGCTACAGAAGTATGACATTAAAGCAACTCGAGGAATTGTCTTCAAGACGCAACTTGCAAGACTTTCCAGTAGGTACTTTGTTTGCCTGTGATAAGTTGGCTGGAGTCAAAAATGAAGATTCTGATAAAGGTGATGAAATCTATGGCAAGTTACAGTATCGTACAATGGCTGTTGGAGAAGATTCTACAAAAGGTGGCGAGATGTTCATTAACAACAGACTGATGAAGCAGGTTATAAAGTGTGTGCCAGGAGTAATGGTTTATAATGGTAAAAAGATATCAGCTGCAAATGGAAGAGAGTACCTGGACATCAGTTGCTACAGTCAAGAGGAAGCTAAGAATCTGATTACAGCTCTCAAGAATGATTCTGTTGCAGATATCACAAATGATTGTTTGGCATAAACTATTTAATAGAGAAAATAAGTTTTTGTTTTTATTGCTTATTATACACTTTTACTCTGTACTTTAATCTCCTATTTTACATTATTATTATACATATATATATATTTTTTTACTTAAAATACAAAACCACAAAAAAAAAGTAAAACCCTGTTATATTATAGCATAAAACTAGTAGCATCAAACACAAATATCAGTATCAGTTCAAATCATGTAATGGAAGGTCAGATATTTAACAGAAAAGTAGTTGTAGAATTACATGACAAAATCAGTAAAAAGAATTATAACTGCTTGACCGAACAAGATATTATAGTATTATTTCAGGCTCCACCAAAAACACTGTTAGACAGATTGTTGGTAAAAAATCTTTTGCGATATAACGTTTTAAAATTTACAAACATCAAAACCTTTTCAGATTTGTATGTGACAGTAAACAAATCCAACTTAGTTGAATGGGATGTGATTGCTTTTGAAAGTATTTGGCATAAAGTAGTGAGAGGTAAAATCTTAACTGCAAATAAACTAAACAAAATATCATTAATGAATCCAAACTCCAACTTGCAGAGAATCCAAAAACATGAACTGTTTAGAACACATGCTATTTTGATATATCGTGACTCTAGAATCTTGAACGTGTGCTATGACATTAGCATACAATCTTTACAAATCAACTCCAAGATACTATTGTTGATAGTTATTTCAATAATATCTACTCTAGTTTACATCATGTATATTGGATTGTTTGAAGGCGGGTCTTAACTGTCTTTTTATTTATATAAAACTAACTTCCATTTACAAAAGTTACATATGCAGTTTTGACTGATTACTATATGACAGCATATCAACACGAGACACCGATATCATTATTATCTAAAGATGCAATATACGTTCACAGTCACAGAAATTATGGTAAGATGATAGTTTTAACATTAGCGATATAGTTAACTAAAAATATTATTATGTTTAACAAAAGTTAAAAACGCGATACTTTTACAGCACGTTTAAAGTTGTTTGATTACAAAAAATTTATCTTTATACTAACTAAAACTATGCATAGCGATGTAGTTAGCTAAAAATTATTACATTTAGCAAAACTTAAAAAAACGCGATACTTTTACATCGCGTTTTTTTAAAACTTGTTTGATTACAAAAATTTATCTTTGTTTTAACTAAAACTATGCATAGCAATGTAGTTAGCTAAAAATGTTATTACGTTTAGCAAAACTTTAAAAAAACGCGATACTTTTACAGCGCGTTTTTTTAAGTTGTACAATAACAAAATAATTTGTTTATACTAGTTAAAACTGTGCATAGCGATGTAGTTAGGTAAAAAATGTATTAAATTTAGCAAATCTTAAAAAAACGCGATACTTTTACACCGCGTTTTTTTAAAAGTTGTTTGATTACAAAAAAATTATCTTTGTTTTAACTAAAACTATGCGTAGCTATGTAGTTAGCTCAAAATGTTATTACGTTTAGCAAAACTTTTTAAAAACGCGATACTTTTACAGCACGTTTAAAGTTGTTTGATTAAACTTTGGAAGTTATTGCGTTTAATGTTTAAAAGTTGCCCAATTACAAAAAAATAACGTATCCACAGTTACAAAATCTTGATAAGATGATAGTTTTAACGTTTTAATAATTCTTTACTCACAGTATTTTATACTTTTTAGGTATGCGTCAATGTATATGATATTATATGTAACTTTTGTGATACGTGTTTGTGTTGTCTTTTTCTTTTTAGGAATACTGAGATGTTATGATGTCTAGAAAAAGATCACATAGCGGAGATGATAACGATCTATCTGACAAATTATGTAAACTATGTGACAAAACATTTGCGTTTGAGAGTGAACTGGAACATCACATAGAAAATACACACTCAGACCAAATTAAAAAGAAAAGAAAGGAGAATGATGCACACGCTGAAACTGTATTTAACTGTAAACGTTGCTCTAAGTCTTTTTTACGACCTTGGTTACTAAATAGACACGAACAAAAGTGTAGCTATACAGTCACAATCAATCAAGATCTATTTTATTGTAAACATTGTAGGAAGTCATTTATGCGCATCTGGTCGAGAGACAGGCACACTCAATCGTGTACAGCTTTAAGGAATGACTGTAACGATCAAGAAACTGTACAAAGCGGAGGCGCTGCAACAACGCGTTCACAGCAAAGAGAGAATGCGCGAGCAAAAGAATTGGAGGAAAAACGCGACAACAATCAATCGCATTCACAAATAAAAGTAGAATCAAAAAACGCGTCAACTTCACAAATAAATGTTGAATCAAAAGACGTGCCAAATACAAAACTTCTACCCGTAGATAGAGTGTGGACACCTCCCTCTACCAGCTCCATTCCTCCGCCTCCTTCTGACACGATTTCTAGCGATGATGCCGTTATGGGACTCCTGTCGTCAGAAAATAAAGATCCGAGTTCTAGCGAGGATACCGTTAGAGAAATAGCTGATTTCCAAAGAGATGAACCTGGGACTATAGTTGATGTTGATGACGATGAACCGGCATCGCCCCCACCCACAGGAGACGAACAGCTAGATCAGATACTTAGGAGATATTGGCCAGCTATCGTAACAAAAACGCGTAAAGGAGGTGTGTTGGAAACGCTGAACGTTAGACTTTACAATTTGGGCACACAACAAGCCGCTGATAGCGTGACAAATGAATCGTATAGTCGCGTATGGAAACGGCTACGCGCTAGCTGGAGACGGATAAGCGTTAGAGCAAAGATTAATTGTAGCGTAGGGTGTATGTTGGAAAATAAAACCAGCGGTGAGTTGAGATACTTTCACGCGTCAGCAAATAACGCTACATTATTTCCCAACCCCAGACTCATTTCATCGGAACAGATTTTGAAAGATTTCTATGAAACCTTTCAACAGACCGACTACAGTACACACATTCTGTTTCAGAGACCTTCTACATCTTGGAAAATTAAATTGATTACTAATGTATCATTCTACTTTTACAAACTACTAACTATGGGAAAGATTGGTCAACCCGCTAAACCATTACCAGCTCATATACTAGCGAACAGACACATATGGACCCTCACGCATCAGGATCATCGAGATGATAGTACTGATAGAATGTGTTTTTTTAGATGTTTGGTAGCTATGCTTGAGTGTAATTGTCTCAAAAACAGATGCAAGTGCAAACCTAGGAAACGGAGACAAACGGGTGTACTCGCAGCGTTTGAACAGTATTGTACATTTATGCAATATTCAAATAAAGTCAGAGAATCATTTGCGGGAGTTTCTGTAGAAGATCTGATTGGACTAGAAAAATGTTTTCAATTAAAGATAGTTGTGCTCAGGCTTAACGCGAATGGACAGTGCGATGTGATATGGTCATCGGCACAAAAGGAGGGACGCGATCTATACTTGGATCTGCATCACCAACACTTTAGCTATATCAAACGCATCGATGGATACGCCAAATCGTACGTTTGTCCTACTTGTGATACTTGTTTTTCACGTTTGACAAACGCCAGGCGGCATACTTGTGATCCTCAAAAGGCAACTACATTTACTTTCAAGGGAGGAGAGTTTGCGCCCCGACCCACAGTCTTTGACAAACTCAGAGAACGCGTTGGTATAAACATTCAGGATGACGATGATATGCGTTACTATCCATTCGTAATAACTTATGATATTGAATGTTTTCTTCCAAAAAGTGACTTGCCCAACAACACAGAAACTCTAACATACACGTCCAGACACGTTTTGTTGAGCGTGTCTGTCTGCTCAAATGTTCCAGGTTATACTGAAGCTGTATGTATCGTTAGCGACGGTGACGCTGATGCGTGTGTGAGTAAGTTTGTGTCATACATAGGTGATGTGGCCGAGGAAGCTTCAAAGTTGATGCGTGGTAGGTTCCGCAAAGTTTTGGGCGCGCTCAAAGATGCTTCTGAACGTTCAGAGTTACGAGAAAAAGACTTTGCTAAAGAGCCTCTATCTAACCAATACAGCTACAAAAGTAGAGAGGGTTTGTGCGGTCTCCTCAACGAATTTGACGGTTATTTAGATAAGATACCGGTCGTAGGGTTTAACTCTCAAACCTATGATATGAACGTTATGAAAGGTCCATTGATTAAGAATCTTTACCAGAGTCAAGACAAAGATTTTGGGTTTGTAGTTAAAAAAATCAACAAACTAACGTGTATCGAAACCGATCGCTTTAGATTTTTAGATATTTGTAACTTTATTGCCCCCGGTTATTCTTATGCAAAATATCTCAAAGCGTTCAAGTGTGATCAGGCTAAGGGATACTTCCCTTATGAATGGATGGATTCATTAGACAAACTAAAACACAGCTCTCTACCGCCTAAAGATAGCTTTTACAGCTCTCTAAAAAACACACACATAACCGATGAGGAATATGCTGTATGCGTAGACGCGTGGCACTCGCTGGAAATGAAGAGTATGAAAGACTTTCTAGTTTGGTATAATAATCTAGACGTAGTACCATTCATTAAAGCAATAGAGTTACAGAGCTCAGTCTATAGAGAGAAAGGAATAGACATGTTAAAGGAAGCCATTTCACTACCGGGGTTATCCGTAAGATGGATGTTCAAGTTGTCTCCACAGCCATTACATCCTACGATTCACGAGGATCATTCTTTTTCATCTTTAGGGACCGCTCTACAACAATCACAACCCATATGTCTCATAGATGAACACAACAGAGATTTGTATTCCACAATTAAAAGTAATCTAGTCGGGGGTCCTAGCATTATATTTCATAGATATCACGCTAAAGGAGAGACTAAAATACGAGAAAAAACTATGGGGTGTATGGCTGAAAGTTGTGAATTGGTGCTAGGGGTAGATGCCAATGCCCTCTATCTGTGGTGTATGATGCAAAATATGCCCACAGGCTTTCCCAGACGTATGCTCCATGAAAACGCGTTTAAGACCGAAAAATTGCAGGGATTTAGCAAATCGTCTCACGGATGGTTGCAGTACGTATCATACTCAGAGGGTATACAGATCAAACACGGTTTGAATGGAGGAGAGGCTCGCCTAGGAAGACATTCGCTCCCCGTGGACGGATACTGCGTTGACACAAACACCGTGTATCAATACCACGGTTGTCACTGGCACGGTCATCCGTGCCCCGCAAATGCCAACAAGATATATCATTCTAGAAAAAAAGCTAAACTCTCCGACATTTATGCTGATACTCTAAGAAAAGACAACTACCTCCGTCATTTGGGATATACGGTTCATATTATGTGGGGATGTGAATGGGATCAGCAAGTCAACCTAGATAAACGTAAAAAAGCTTTTTTAGCCGTATTCTTTCGTTCTCTTCATCCTCGAGTCAATGCACAGACCACAGAAACCGTTATTGAAAACATAAGAAACGGCACTTTCTATGGATTCATAGAGTGTGACATAAGCGTACCAGAGAACCTGACAGAAAAGTTCTCAGAAATGGGCCCTATTTTTAAGAATACAGAGGTGTCACGACACGAACTCAGTGACCATATGAGAGAGTTTGCGGAGAGTGAGGATTTTTTAAAAAGACCTCAACGTATGTTGATAGGAAGTCTCTTTGGTGAAAAAATACTACTCTTGAGTGAACTGGCTAGATGGTACTTAAAGCATGGTTTGATTATCACAAAGGTGTATCAACTGATCGAGTACACTCCTCGAGAGATATTTAAATCATTTGGAGATTCGGTCTCCGCAGCCAGAAGGTTGGGTGATGTTGATCCCGATCAGGAACTTCTGGCCACCACCAGTAAGCTCATTGGAAACTCTTCTTATGGCAAAACCATTACCAATAAGGAGAAACATAGAAATGTCAAGTACTTAGATGGTGATGATGCCGCTTCTCTACGAGTACGAGGAAGGAAGTTTGTTTCCCTGGATGAGATTGATGACCAGTTCTATGAGATCACCACTCACAAACCTAAGGTACCACATCGTCTACAGTTTTGTCCTACAGCTTTACCAAGTCTTGATATACTTTAATCACATCTATTACGCTTAATAATTTTAGTTTTAAATATGTTTGCGGTTCCATTCCCTTAACGTTATCAAATGTTATTTTATATACATTACAGATCAATATGGATGTACCCGTACACATAGGATTTTCTATTCTACAATACGCCAAACTCAGGATGCTCATGTTCTACTACGACTTCATGGATAGGTTAGTTTTAAAAATATATAATAACGTTTACATAGTATCGCGTTTTAAGTTTTGCTAAATGTAATGAAATTTTTAGCTAACTACATTACTATGCACTATTTTAGTTAGTA
>JAOQGN010165592.1:0-11203 GCA_027564295.1 Himantozoum antarcticum | reverse complement strand
TGTTAAATTTGGAGGTCTGTAACATGGCTATTTCTTGCTTGATCTTGGATTTATTGTGTCCATCATAATTTCCAAGGTGTTTTACACAATATTTATTCTATAACTTTTCCTCTACCTACAATATTTCTAAAGATATGACACTTTAAAGTCGCAACCATATAATTTGATAAATATTGGAATTATAGCGGCAAGTTAGCTGCAATACCCAATCAATCAGCTGGCAGGCAAAGGGTTAAACTGCTGTAATCAGTGTTTCAACCAAGGTTACACAAAATACCTTTGCCTTGTTTATAAGACATTTAACTACTTTGAGAACCAATGAACATGGGGGATCAGGCCCTATGAGAATGTGATGATGTCCCTCATAGTGAGACATTTCATCACCTGCAAGAAATATAAAGCGGAATACCCTTGCATGGATTTCAACTTAGGGGAGGTTGCTACGACAATGGTGCCATCTTCTGAACAGCGGACTGATGTCAGTTGCCTTTATATTCACCAGACCATCCATGCTACTATTGGCGGTTTTCATTGACTATCAAAATTAAGAGTTTCTAGAGATGCAAATGAAGGATATTCACTTGACAGTGTGTGTAATACAATGAGCAATATGTGAAATAAAAACATATTATAGATATTGGATATATTACAGGAACTGTTTTTAGATCATATTTGTTTAGCAAAACATGCGTCAAAAGAGTATTCTCTTAAGTCTTTGTTTCCCACAAGCCGCGGTGAGCATCTTGTTGCTAAGTTACAATAGTCCACAAGCCGAGGTGAGCGTCTTTAAGATGTATCGGCAATCAAAAATTAATATCACAAACTCTAACAGTGCTAGAGTCATACTTTTTGTTTAGTTAGATAGATAATGCTTTCAGCTATCTGTACATATAAAACTTTCCTTGGGACAAAGGCTATAAATAAAAAGACGGGTCCAATTCATTTTCATTTCACTTCCGGGTTTGACGGTTTTTTAGTTTTGGGCTGTTTCTGCCCATATAATTATTATTACTAATTTGAAATAAAAAAAATTCACTACCTGCAAATCAGCTCTACAGGTAAGCCACCGACTAGATCTAGTTAGGAGAACATATTTTATCACTTTTCTGGTAGTTGAGTAGGTGTATTTCAGCATTCTAAACGATTTCCCAGTCTCAGTCAGCCTGTGAGTCATTTCGATCATGTACAGACTCTGTGACTGGGGGGTGTGACTGAGCTATACAATATATGAATTTTGTTCAGATTTTTCTGGGGAATCCAATGGTCTGAATTAGAAGTGTCTAGACCCAACAATTTACACACAATATCAAAAATAAAATACTCATGTTATTCTGAGAAAAGTAAAGCATTTCTTAGCTCTGTCTAGTGGAATTATGGTGCACCAGAGGTAACCTCTGCAACAAAAACTAACTCTACTAGACTCGGATTTCTCAGGGGATTCTAAGCAGCTTAGTTACAAACCTCTAGCTGTAAAATTTCACTTCCAGTGGCAGCAAATCCAACAATTCTCGTGTTATTGTACTTCCTGGTCGATGCCCCCACCCACAGACCCCCACCCAAACCCATAAATAGAGTAATCTTATAGAAAATCTGTTGTGGTCAATTTTTATATTTACCTTAAAGTTCTATCTCTATTAATTCTCCCGGAATATAAAAATTAGATGAGGCATGTCAATTATGAAAATAAACTCCGACAAACCTAAAACTAAATTAACGAGTGAAAGAGATAGGTAGCAATAGTAACATTTGATATAGTATAGTAATGATATAGTACTATTTGATATAGTATAGTAATGATATAGTAATATTTGATTATGTCTATTTCCAGTCAATGCCAGTACTGGTTGTCCTGATGTAATGATCTCCAACAGCTCTGTTTCTGCTGACGCTGCCAATCCAACCAATAGTGTGTTTACAATAACATGTGATGATGGCTTTCAATTTAATGCTACAAATACACAGTCTCAGAATATCTCATGTGAGGATGGAGAATGGAGAGTGCTGACATACTGTAGAGGTATGAAATAAATAGTCTGCTGGTGAGCTAAACAGTTGAACCTTGTATGTCTTTCTTAGACATTTTAATTTGATGTAATGTTAGGTCAGATACAGATATGTTTCATGAAATTATATGCAGGTTGTTTCTTTTGCTCATAATTACTAAAGCAGATGAGTTGACAAATCTGGTTTTAAATTGAGAGTTACACAAAAAGTAACATGAAACGTGAAAATAGATAATGTAGTATATTGTATTACGATTGCTATTTCATAAATTTCACATCGAGCCTATTTATGAACCAAGTTACGAATCTGCTATTGGAAATTCCAAATATTGGTAGTTTGCGAAAGATTTAGTGCGAATGAACAGGAATGAAATACACAATATTAAAATAATATATTACTTAATTTGGTTTTTCTCCGACCACTTTTGGAGTTTCCAAGTAATGGCCTTGACCGATCAATGGATATAGACAGCGCCATAGTGTGCAAGTCAGTAATATAAATAATATATAAGTTTAGCTCGAGTACATTTGTTTCAATTATTCTGGAGAAACTGGTCTCCTGGTTCAGTTATATTAGCGCATTTGGTTCAGGTAATATTGTATCACAATTGCCCAGCAGCGTAGAGCTGGGAATGCTGCTGCTTTTGGATCACTAGTCTATCAGTGAAGATGGCATCTTGTCTGCCTTGAACTGTTATAACTGTCTCAAATGCTGTACCGATGTCCACAGTCTGCTGCGTAGATCTCCAGTAGGGCAAAGATCGCCAATAGAGCCTAATCTGTGAGTGCAGACTACCCAAAGGGTATCCAGAACCCTTAACTATGAAATTACTTGGCTAAATAAGTCTTATCCATTCACAATTTATTGTATTTAAATAGTTGTCTCACTAGTTGGTTGGAACAAAAACTCTGTGCTAGCTCTCAGCTAGCACTCAGCTGACTGCAGCTGCATACAATCAAAAGCTTATATGGAATGCGCAAAGGTCGGCATACCCTTAGTACATTCAGATTTGCAAAGCCATTTTGATTGGCAAAAAGTGATAAAACCGAGGGG
This sequence comes from Himantozoum antarcticum, assembly GCA_027564295.1. Lineage (NCBI taxonomy): Eukaryota > Metazoa > Bryozoa > Gymnolaemata > Cheilostomatida > Bugulidae > Himantozoum > Himantozoum antarcticum. The sequence continues at coordinate 8,146 of JAOQGN010165592.1, read as the reverse complement.
GCTTATTCCCCCGGTTTAGCACAAATGATGTTGACTGGTCGATTGCAAAAGAGCCAAGGGTTTGCAAAACGCTCGGCTAACTAATAAAAATACAATAAAATGAAACTACCGAGTGGCTTAAGGCCTTACCACATGTAGGCAGAGTAACAATAGAGAAAGACAAATAAGGAAAGTCAACTCATTGCAAGATAAAAGACTCAAGACAGGTAGGTAAAGGTAAGTACTATTGAGTTGACTACAAGAGGTAAGTATACAAAAACAAAAGATAAGTGCAACTAGCCTGCTGGCACGCCTAACTAGTCAAGATCATGCAAGTAACAATCTATTTAGTACAATAGCAACAAGGAAAAGTCTATTTATACAAAATGGTAAAAGTAAATGAACGTACGGAGAGTAATACTTAGTAAGTAACATACATGTAAGTACATGTATATGAGTAAGTACATGAGTTACCGAGTAGAAGTATGTAAGGGGGAAGTGCAAAATCTCTACATTGATATATACAATAATATTTACTATTATATTTTCTTGGGATTTTTCAAGTGAACACGTTTTTCTAGATCCACAATTCCCGAACGCTTAGATTGAAATAATATAATGAATAATCACTTTTAACATTTATATTCTTGGGATTTCTCATCGAATGGTTCGGAACGTCCTGAGCGACTAGGCTTAATATCTTGCAATTATGTTAGAGCTTAATTTCACATCTTCTGCTATCAATAATTGAAATTTTGTTGTGCATCTAATAATCTATAGCAGTGTAATGCATCTCTAATGGTCTGTTTAAGATGCATGTATAGATGGTGATGTAGATTGTGTAGCGCTATGTGAAGCTAACACCGGATTCCAGTCTCTTCTGTGTGTGTGCCAGAATGTGGATTCACCAGGTGATGTTGGAGACACTTGTAGCACATCAGGTATGTTGAGGTAGCTGCAGATTTACCATAATCTCGGGGTATAACGCGCATGTTTCGCCCGCTACTCATACTTTTGGTTTTAATGCACAATGCATGCACACTTTTTCTGACATCTTCCAGGCACACTTTCAGTTCACTCAACTTTGCTCGTTTTTCCTTTTCCCCAACTTATATTTACTCTTATACCTTTCAGTTCAAACTTTCAATTACAATCTTTTAATTCAAACAATTCCATTCAATGCTTATTTCGTCCTGGAAATCAATATAATATAATCTCCCGCCTGGATAACAGGTTAGGGCATTTTGCTGTATTGAGGTTAGTTGAAATAATATGTGGTATGCAACCATTTAAATATTTCAAGATAGGCGATTGTCCATGTTATTGGTATAAATTATCCTGGGCTAGAGGAAGACCTATAATTATGTAGGGAGTTGCGTCCCATTAGAGGTATACATGGCTTCTAAGCGTTTCAGATTTAAGCAACTCAAGGTTTTCAGCCGACATTTGCTCAATGAATCTGGTTCCTGTTACGATCTAGGTTGCTGAAATGGGTTTTAAAGTGTGCTAAATATTTGTAAGACGACATTCAACAAATATTGGCCATAATGTCATATAGGCCATAATTATATGTTTGAGTTGCAAATTGTTAATTGGTTGTGATGAGGCTGCAAACAAGCACTTCTTGAGCTACTAGTGTATCATATGACTGGAAGTCAATTCAACTGACGACTTTGGGTTGTATAAATATCTAAAAGCTGTACAAATCATATAATTATGACTTTAAAGGGGCGCAACTTCTTATACATATAGATTTTCCTCTAGTCCACTATAATATAACAATCATTGGGTTGAGTACCCCAGCTATAGTGATAGACAAATATATAATTTATTTCTTGACAAAATGTTTGCAACAAAAAGTGCGGTATCATTGGCTCTATGGTAGAATCCTTCGATGGAAACGCCTTTGCCCAGAAATAGTTTCCTGGTATGCCGAGTTTACCCATGCCATGGCAGGCAAAAGTCTGCCTGGGTCAGGACGAGCATGCTTGGTCAGGCTAAGAGTTGTGGAGTTAGGCTTCGGCTAGCCATACTCGTGTCCACAGTCCACAGAAGCCTATGGAGCTTTAGTTCATACCTGATCATATCTTGTCACAGAAGTCCTATCTTTTTCTATATACCAGACCAGGCCCGTCCCTATGTGTCCATGTAGGTCACCATCCTGACAGTATTTTATCAAGCCTGGCCAGCTGGATCATATAGTGCTATTTTCTGAAAGATTTGACCACATTTCTTTCTACTTTCAAAAACCAGTTTTGCTCAGGGTAGTTTGTGCTCATCATTTGATAGGTTACTTAAGTGGTCTTAGCAATGCCACACACAATGTAAACACAATACAGTTCAATCCAAAGTGGTATTCTATGTTGCTACAGTTTAACGGTTATATCATGTGATCAAGTACTTTTTATGAGAAAAACTGATTTTTTGAAAGCAATCAAATGTGACCAACTGTGTCAAAAAATCCCACCATATGATCCAGTTGGCTAGGTTTATGGACACGTGGGGACAGGCCTGGCCTGGCCTTGCCTTGCCTTGCCTTGCCTTGCCTGGCCTGGCCTGGCCTGGCCTGGCCTGGCCTGGCCTGGCCTGGCATAATAGCAATAATATTAACCAGACATTACTACAATCAACTACAGACGCTTTCATTGCCCGTTTTCCACAAATCACGGTATAATATGAAATATATTGGTGAGAGTATGATTGGCTAGAAGATGGGAAGGTTTATATTTTGTGAGCGCCTTTATCTCCAAATAGACCTGCTTAGTTTTGAAATTGGAAGACCACAACACACATGTTAGTATTCAAGGTCGATAAATGAGATTCCAGATGATAATTGACAGTCGAACCTAAGCCTACCAATATCAAGCGAGAGACAGCTGATGTCTATATATTTATATCCTTCTATCTGTCTTTGGGGTTAAGACTTTGGCCTGGCCTGGCCTGGCCTGGCATAATAGCAATAATATTAACTAAGCAAGAGACAGATAATGTCTATATATTTATAGCCTTCTGTAGTTCAAATAACAAAGTTCATGTCCATCCATGTATGGCAGAATTTTTTGAAATATGACTCAAGCAACTTGTGAACAAAATCCTGTGGACCAAGCAGCTAAAGAGAGGGAGAAGGGTGGGGAGGGAGAGGGAGAAAACTCTACCTACACCCGTCATGATGGTGATTTAGATCGTCTCATATGCCATTGACTCCTGCTTGTATTTTGTTGCAGAAGTAGAAATCATTACTGGAGGACCAGCGGTTCCGACGTGCAATTCCACTCTATGCTCCTCCAAACCTTATAGTACAGGTTAGACAGTTTTATGTATTTAAAAATAATGGTTCATGTATTTGAGAGATACATGTTACATTGTAACATGTTGCATTGTACATTGTACAATGCACATTGTACAATGTGCAATGTTACATTGTAATGTACATTACAATTATGTTACATTGTAATAAATATAGGTATAAATATAGGTATAGGTATAGGTAGATATAGGTAAGTATAGGTAAGTATAGGTAAGTATAGGTAAATATAGGTAATAAATATAGGTATACTGCATGCATTATAATAGCTAGGCATAGATGTCTGTAGTTGGTATACATATATTGCGTATACATTTTTTATATCTTATTGTGTGAGAGAAGGCTTTAAAACAATGGATTCATGGCATTATATGTATTGATACATGTAATGCCATGCCTCCATTGAAGCGACAACTCCGATCGTTCGCAGTTAATATCCATGAGGATCAATTTTTGATGATAGCGTTAGGAGTAGCCTGAGTTAGGAGCCTGAGTTTTCAGGCATTTTGCTGGTAGGAGGCTTGAAAGCTTAGGCTAGAGACGATTTAGGATTTGTGGTTGGCATAGAAGCAGGTACAGGTATTCTCTGCTGTGTGGGCTCACGCAATGAGCCAGCAGGAGGGAATATTTTGCTTGGAAAGTGAAAATGAAACATTTTGTGACTGAAGAGAACAGTACTATGCATACAAAGCAGTTTATATGAGCTTTATTTAGAATTTTGGATGGTAATATTATATCTTCGTCTATGTGTATCACCATCATCTAAGAGGTCACATAAATTATCCTTTATAGACAACCGCCAAAATTAATAACATAGGTTAATAGCAATACGCAAGCACATCCTGCATGACAAGCTTAAAAAATTGACCAATCAGAGACTACATTCGGTTGCCTCAAACTTGCTCCAAATTCTAAACAAGAAACTGGAAGAGATTAGGAGAGGTGTCCATAGCAACCCCTAGCGCCTCTAGAGGATGCTATGTTGCCATTTTTTGTTTAAGTCACTAACGATTGAGCTCACAAGCAGGCCTATCCACCTGATTATGACTATGCACAAACAAATGTCACATGACCCCAATGTCTTAACAATGGGGTCACATGGCATGACATTGACCTTTGACCCATGATTTCCTTTCATAAATTGATAACTACAGATTGTCTAAAGAAAACAAATGCGAGTGTAATCTGCTCATCCGCATTGTATATGAAAATGCCTTAAACAAGTGATATTGTCCTCATAAACTCCCTGCCAAATCTCATGCTGACTGCTGTGGTTGACGATATCAGGAAGAAAGCTGGTGGCTGAGTGCCAGGTTACGCTGCACATGTCGACAAATTCAAGGAAGATGCCGATGCAGGTGTTGCTGTCAGTTGCCTTTAGGTGCCTTTGTATCTTCCCAACAGCATCTGATTATAATGCTCCATGAGTGAGACCTTAATGATTTTGATCTCTGACCTAAGTTGATGAGTTGGCATGCAATCTATTGACACAAGCATTATATAATTCCGTCCCCTTGGCAGCCTGCATGAGTGCTAACTGTTGTTTATCAATTATCTTGCTAGATCCTTGGCCACGTTGGCTCCGCTCTCAGATTTTAGCGGAGCAGGCCAACTTTGTCTGGATTGAGAGCTAATGTCCTGGAAATCGACTTCCAACTGCTCTCTGATTCCAGCCACAATGGTGGTCCTCTACTAAAAGCGAGAGCGTGTGGATCATGGAGCATCTATAAACCCTGGTCTTGCGATCACGATGGAACTTTCTCAAGTGAGATCGACCGTGCTGAATGGACAAGTTTGGCACAACCTCTCATACTGACTGGAGTGAAAAATTCAAGTACAGTTCTTGCAAGGTATTGTCATCATCGTCCTGTATAATGTTTTACAGAGAGTAAACGGGGTAGCGCTGCCTGCACGCTAATGGAGAGCCCTCTCCACACTCTCCGCCCTCTCCGCCATCTCCGCCCTCTCCGCCCTCTCCGCCCTCTCCGCCCTCTCCACACTCGGCTTTCCACCATTGTTGTTGGTCCTTGCTTCACTCCTTCTCTGTGATTGCAGCACGCCGATTTGATAGTCGATAGTCTTGTTGCAGCTGGCGATGGTTTAGCTATTCCCTGCTTTGTACTCAGCATCTCCGATGTTGCATCTGCCGGAAAACTTGAAATGGATATCGATATAATACCTGGATATATGGACTTATGTGCTTATATCACAGGGAGGTTGTTCGGTGTGTGGCCGGAATGTGGAAGGGTAAAGGAGATTTTTGTTGCACTACTTTCTTTTTTCACAAACTTGTGCCATAGAGAAGAAAATGTATGTGAATTTTTCTCTCTAATTATCTTGCTTTGCACTATTTACCTATGTTCTTGCTATGTCAATACATCATATTTCTATTCTTCGAATGTCTGTCTGTAGATCAGTTTGATACCTGAAATGTGAAGGATTCTTAAACAGTAACTGATTTAGAGACCAGGGAGTAATAACAAGTAGTCAATATGACTGCGAGTTGATTTATTTTACATCTATAGTAGAATTTGCTAATAAAGAAATAATATCAAAAAAAAATAGGTTTGTTTCATTGAAGTTTATTTTCCTTGAGACTATTAGAGATGCTTGAGCTATCATTTCAAGGGAAGAAGTGGTAAGTCTAACATCAGTGTCATGTCACGTTATCTCATTGTTCAGATCCGGGACCACGTGACATTTGTGCATAGTCGTAGTCCGGGATGTGGCATTATTGTTTATACATTGAAGAAGATGATTTTACTTTTCTTGAGACAATTTGGAGAGGGTCGGTGTCATGTCACATAACCCCGTTTTCAGTACACTGGAGTCACGTGACTTTTGTGTATAGTCCTAGTTAGGGATCCTAGTAAAGATCATAGTCAAGATAGATATCATTTGCAAGCTCGATCGTAATTGGTTAATGTAAATTGGCACTGTTAAGGCTTGCTATGGATGCTTCCCCTAATCTCTTTCAGTTTCCATTTAGGAATTGGTGCAAAATTTAGAGCAACCGCATGTGATTAAAGGCTCTAAACCAATCAGAAGGTTAGAAAGGTAATTAAATCTGGACTTCGAAAAGCTTGTGTAAAGTTGGATAATGTTGAGTTTTTTGCAAAATATCTACTCTTCTGATTGGTCTAGAGCTTGTAATCTCTTCTTCAATTGGCGAAATTCTTTGGGTTGCAGCATAGGGTTTGATCCGTTCAAGTATTACTATTTAGGCTTAATGTAGTAATATCATTATTGAGTTACCATAATAAATTAATAATGTTTTCTGTAGGTACTATCATAGCCATCACTGTACCAATAGCATTGGTTAGCATTCTTGGTGTAATTGTTGCTGCTTTGGTGGCAAAGAGAAGAAAGACAGCTCTAGCTAAAGCTAAAGCTAAAGCTACTCCTTCTGGAGTACTTGAGGGCAATAGAAATGCATCTAGAGCAAATAGTGGCAATAACATTTCATCCTCATCGCTGACTGATATTGCTGTGTACGAGAATACGGGCAATGATGCAGGTGCCAATAATATCAGATTACAAGGTGCTGCTGGAGTTTATGTAACTACGTTGCCAGAGATTGTAGAGACTGCAGATTATGAGGAGCCTGATCAGCATCAGCAGCATCAGCATCAGCATCAGCAGCATCAGCATCAGCAGCAGCAGGCTGTCAACATAACTCAGTCAGGTGCGGTCACTTACGCCAATATTGACTTTCCTAACGACAATGGTATTGAATATGAGCAATTGAGTAATTATCACAACCCAGAGCATGCTTACTCAGCGTTAGTGAAGAGGGTATAATAATTGGATGTTATTGCTATTATTGCTATTGGTATTAATCCTATTATTATTGACTCTACTAAAAAGAATTGGCTTAATATGCTCTTCATTTTGAATATATTATTAGATAGAACAGATTCCATGGCTAAATTTGAGTAACAGCTTTTAAGTCTAGAAAATTTTCTGCTAGAAATTCCCGCTCTAAATATATATTGTATTGCAGAGTCCTTAATGATGATCACAGCTCATACACTCTACCATAAATCAGCTCTTTATAGTTGACTTCTCATTGAATAGCACTTGATTGTAACTTAGGTAAGAGTTATGTCCAAGTTTGATCAGACTGTTCATAATCAAAATCTGTGCATAGTTATGTCACACAATTACACTATACATGCTGATCAAGCATGGTACTAGTGTATTAATCATGTATCTTATGTCTATAGTATTATGTCACTTTTTACAACTGTTACAGTAAATGTTTAGTCTTTTCTTGTGCAAAACACATTCTTTATGGGTAACTTTCTTGTTTTGAGCTGTTCAAATGGACAATAAGAATACAATATGCAAATAAACAATGAGCATGGATCATTGCTTTGGTGTTTCACCATTGCTGTTTCTCAAATAAGCCGTCCACACATGTTGTTGCATCTACTTCAATTTTATTAACCATTATTAAGTGAGTCATAGTAAATGTTTGTAAACTTTGTAAAATTAAGGAAACATAGTAAACCACAGGATATCACTTGCTATACAAGATATGTTTAATACTTTGGCAGACATAGTCAATTATCTAGATGACACGGAAATAGCCAATGGGATGCTTAGACAGCACAGAAACAGCCAATGAGTTGTCTAGACAGCGCAGAAATATACAATGGGTATTCTAGACAGTACAGACATAGCCAATGGGTGATCTAGGCAGCACAGAAATATCCAATGGGTGGTCTAGCCAGCACAGACATAGGCAATGGGTGGTCTACTTAGAGTTGCACGGCTTATAGGATAAATCGCACACCATAAGGTTATACAGGCTGTGGTTAGTTAACCTAACCTGTTGATTGGACAACTCCCGGTTTAACC